>DWNR01001721.1:0-14410 GCA_018250455.1 Polygonus leo | reverse complement strand
CCAATTCAAATTCGAGAGAACTTCTCTTCATTGACATAATTCATACCTTTCGGCTTGATATACCCTTTCCGTTACACCCTGTATAAAACAGTAATGTGTGTTAGTTAAAATTAAATGAAATGATGAATTTGTACACTAAACGCGTCTTATACTTAAGTCTCATCTCGCGTCCTACATCAAACGGGCACGCAGTTCACCTGATGTTAAGTGGTCACTGTCGCTTACTGTTTAAATAGGCTTAAATACTGCTTAAATAGATCCTGCCTTACATCGACCACAAAGACGCTGTCATTTCTTGTGGCTAAAATGGTTGCCTTTTGTATAAATGTCACTGGAAGCTACACCTTTCTGAGCGACACGCAAATTATTAATAATTTACTTCGTAGAGGTACCTTACGTAGGTATTTGCGTACCTACCTACTTATCCAACGTATGTAGCGGAGGTACTACCTCGAAGAACAGTCAGACTTTAGACTAGACTAAGTTTTTATGTTTCCTAGGGAAACACAGTTATAGTTATTTTTATTGACAATAAGTTTTTAGTAAAACATTAAGCGCTCGAAACATATTTGCTCTTTTTAAAATACATTACATTTCGCAGTAATCCGTATCATCTGCTGCCACGGTAATTATTTAAAGGGAGCTCAGAATAAGCCCGTGCGCGTGTCGTACCCTAATTGTTGGGTCCAATAACCAATAAGAGATTACTAGGGTGACCAAATCAATGCAGATAACTCGGCCAGGGACAAATTAATCCTTGGGTGCCAATCTCGGAGATTTAAAGGGAGTTTTCGCCTGGTGCCCCTGTTAACAAGTTTTGATTTAGAATTATAAATAAATTAAATTTACCGTAGTCAATTACTGACATAGAAATTCACGAGAGTTTTAATTATGATATTAAATTAAAAACCGATTTTATTTCGTATTTTTTTCCAAAACGTAATTCCGAAAATTGCTTTTAAAACATGTTGCAATAACAAAAGGGAATTGTATTTTTATTACAACACAGCTTTATTGCAAAATATCATTTTGTATACAACATTTTTTCGAGAATGTGGTAAAAGATAGAGCACGGATAGTTCCCCCGTGGAGACTCGAATACATAAATTATGTTTCGCAGGGTGTGTCATTGTTGTCCGTCCAAAATGTATTAAACCACAACGATTGACTGCACCCCATTTCGGAGGAGAATGACGTATGCGTCATTCGAGCCATGGCTTTAGGGTAGTGATGTTACGTTATACAAAGTATATCGATTAATCTGGGATCGAGCTGAAGTATGGTAGAATGTTATAGAGATTCGGGCTCTTAATTTGTATTTACTTAAAATAAGTATAAAACCATTGAATTAGTGAAGCAATAATCAGCACTTAATTAGTGATACTAAATACATATTAAATAAAAGTCCTAATTTTATTAAATTTATATATTATACATACCTGTGATTTCTTTAGTCTTGTCTGTAGGAGAAATATTGCACGTGTCACTAACGTCGTATAAACCACTATTTTGTTTATATTATTATTATCTGTTGAGTCAATTGTGGATCTGTGGTTGCTTGTGACTATCAGTTACCTACTAATGAGGTTGAAATACAATCTAAAAGTATTTAATGATAATTATGCTGTCTTCACGCCCCGCACAGTGGCTTAGTCATTGCACTAACACGCTCGTGGTTAGATTCCCAACCAGACAGAAATCTTAATTTAGATTGACAATGTATCCGCATTATAGGTAATCAAGGAAATTTTAGAGCAAAAAGGTATTAAGTTTTAATTAATTAATTGCCAGTCAACCATGGTAAAACGGTCAACACAAGTTAGGATGTTGTTTATTGCGTAATGCTTGAGGCCGTATAACGATTTTTCTATCAGTGACTACTGCTGCGTGCTGAACTGTACTATAAAGTACGCCATATGATGGCGTGAAAGAAAGAGCGCAAAGGGTGAGGTTTGGGATGCAGCACTGTCGCTAAGCGCGTTCAATTGGTTCTCGTGAGCGGTGCACAGGAACAAAACGACGCAATAATTAGTTGATAGCTAACACGATTTGAGTTTACTCGTTAAGTAGTTTTAGACTATTTTGCAATACCCTGAGCGTAAAATGGCTCTGACGCGCTTTCAAACATTTTACCCTACCCATCGTTGCTATAGAAGTGTTCATTTCAAAAAAGTAATCATATATGTCTCTTTCTGTCAATAGAATACCATTAAATTACATAAAAACTATCGATAGTTCTACATCCCTACATTTTAATAAGCCCCTAAGTGTTGTTGGGCAACATTTGCGATACAGTAGGATATTGTTCATAATACGGGCGCGCTTGCGCATCCCCTATGGCCCAGATTATACTCTAATAAGAGACGCGATTACATTTCATTTTTTGTTACGCTAACGGGCATATCAACCCATTGGAGATTAGTTGGGCGTTGCTGTAATCGTTTTATTGTCATCGCAATTTAATGATTCAATATGTTTTTGCTTTATTCTTATTGTTATTCGAAGATACTAGACTATTATATTTGAAGATAAATCAGTCATGTTTGCTTGTTAAAGTTTTATCTTTATCGGTATATCTTTTGTATGTATAGTCACCGATATTTCCCACAATTGTACACAGTTTTCAAAAATTCTTTATGCAGTTTTTTTAGTAATTTTACACATGTATAAATATTGACTTATCAATAAAATGTTCAAACATTTAAAAAAATATTTTGTGATAAAAGCAATTTACTTTGAGATAGTATATAATTAGATTATGGAAATAGAATCGATTAAGTAGTTCAGCAATCATATGAAAAAAAAATTAATACAAACAAAGAGGGTAATAGGATAAAATAAAATAACGTATAATTTAGAAGACATTTATTCTGTAAAAAATGCACATAACCACTTCATGACTTCCATTTAGTTTCGTTCAAGCAGACATACAGACATCCACGACACGCGAGTAACATACGCAAAGCTCCGACATAGACAAGTATTAACATTAATTTTGTGTATTACAAAACATTTAAATTACCATGTATTACGTATGAATGAGTATGGATATGAAACCACGTATATTCCAATCTCTCTAGTGTTTCATGCTATCAACACGGTTTAATAGAAATAATATGTGTAGTTTAGTTTAGACATACGTAAAAATCTTTGTAAATAATGTATGTTGAAGCTACAAAACCGCCAGTCCGGTTGAAAATAAGGTTATGATTTAGATCTTTAAAATATATTGATGACGGCATTGATTTTTTATGTATCATTCTTAACTAGTCTTTTAATAACATGATTTTTTTGCTTGTTTCAAATTTATATTGTATAATTTTACATTGATTCCACAGAATCAACACGATGTCATGTTATGACAATGTGTAAAAATCCTTACAAAAGGTAAGGTAAACTACTTATTTTTTTTGCATCCATAAATGGATATAGCATATAGAAATAGCAGAAATTCCAAAACTTCATATGTAATAACATAGTAATTAAAGTAAAAAATGTCAATATAAATTCAATACAGAAAGTGATACAATTAATTATTGATAAACCTTACTAATGAAGCAGTACAAAATTTATGATTAAGTTCCTACTGTTAACAAGCAGTGTATTTTACGAGTACATTGAAGATGAGTAACCCAAGAGTAGTTTGGGCCTTCCGCGTTGAAGATCCAGGTTCAAGGCTCTAATTTTCATATAACCAGAGACCTTTATCAAAATTATCCTTAGTAGTAATACCCTATAGTGAAAAAGTAATGGGTCGTTGGGACACTTATCGTAATCTATTTGGAACCCGTCATATTACATATAAGTGATATATATCTACGATATTTCTTATAAAAACTAAAGCTTTAAACTAGCGACGTCTTATCAATAAATATAAACAAGTAATTTTGTATCTTATGTCATATATTAAATATCTCTTGGATTTGTGAGAGACTGCAATAGATTGCAGAAGAAACAGATATTTATGGCTATTTAAATATTAAAGGTATTTTAGAACAACAAAGACACATCTATTAAAAATGATTTTTGTAATAAAATATACCAGATATTCCGTTCAATAAATATGAGTAAAGTCAAATGTCTCTCTTATTTTGTGTTTAGTATAAAAATGTAGTGTAAAAATGAGCTTTATCTTGAACTATTTTCTACAAAATGTGTCTTGACGCACGCTAAAAATATAGATCCTGATTTTCCCTGGTACATTTCATGTAAGAATGTTTTCTTCGAAATCCTCCATATCACTTAACGACTGATTATTGTTACATCTAAACAACATAAATATTAAATATGTACAAACTTATAGTACTTTTATATTTACATGGCTTAATTATGATGCGATTTTAACAAAAACCGTGTGGGAATCCTAAAGAGATTTTTAAAACGATAAATGCGATTACGATTTGTTCTTAAAATATAACGAAACTTACTCTAAATATTAGATAGAAGATGAAAAATTAATTTTTAGCATTTAAGCAACTAACTATTTTCCTTAACAAAGTGAATAAATTGAATGATTTGTAAACTACTAAATTTTCATACTTAAGCAGTAATTTTAAGTACGAAACCTACTATTCTGAAAATATTAATAATAACTTTCAGAATTCATATTTTAATCAACGACTTTTATAAGTTATGTACTCATGTATATTTGCAATGTCTTAATATAATTTTGAAAAGTCGTCATTTTGTGACAATAGTAGTGTTTGCTTATATATTAAACTTGTTATTTATATACATAAAAAGGACTTAAACTACAACAATACCCTCAAATTACACCTAAATACTTAACAAGGCACAGTTTGTACCTTTTGAAAGAACTGTGTTATAGTCTGTATGTACCGCCTATTGTGTTGATCTTATAGGCAATGAATATAATTATAATAAATTTAGAAATATAGGTAAAAATTGAGAAGGAATGATAGTTTTGATTGTAATATAAAGTAAAAAAAAACAATTTTAACTTACAATATCGATTACAAAATGTTAACACTAGAATTACAACGCAATTTTTGAATAACGTTACTGTAAAAGGTGAATAACTCTTGTAATGTACTGAAATAATGGCTGAAATACCCCTTACATTGAAATCACATATAACACCGTTCACAATTGATCATCGTATGAAATTTATGATACTCATAACAGATATTATTGATATTAATACAATTACATACTAGTGAGACAATAAAGCTTATTCATTAATGAAGTAATTAATTCGTCTTTTGGCAGTTTCCAATACTGGTCGCGCTCATCACAAGTACACAAGCATTTATACTCAATATCAAATATATATTTATTTTAATATTATCATGTGTATTCATGATTTTACGAACTTTGACGAAATTCTTTTATAGAATATTGACGCATCCGAAACTTTGAATCAAATGCCTAATTTATTTTTAAGGATATTCTTTTCTTTTTTTGTCAAATATTAGTAATTGGTTTGTTATTTTAAGCATTGTTGCCTGTCACATTATTACATTCGTCTAATATTTTGGGCGTTCTGATCCAAATATTTTGACACCAAAGCTTTTATAGTAGAACATCATATATCTTGATGGTAAATTCTGAATGTTTAAACTGCAGAATTTTTACCGATGATTGGTCCTCCGCTAGTTGCATACACTCGTCTTCCATCAAACTCGACAGAAGAGTTCCTTTTGATAGCATCATCCCCAGTCTCCTTCAATGGTTCCTTTTCATCCCTAGAGAAAGCAATGAATTTATTAGACATAGCCTGGTATACGAGATACGAGAGAAATCCAGTTTATATACAAGAAAAACGTCAAATAATATCAAATATGTTTATATAATTGTAGCATAATAAACGCTAAAGAGCGTTAAGTAATACAAATTACAAAATGCAAATAAAATTTTAACATGCCATAAATAAAGTCAAATTAATACATAATATAACCATACGAAGACGAAACAGAATATCTAATGCAAGTAAAGTGGATGAAGTTTAATTCAATAATTCCATATTTATAATAGTGTACAAAGAAAAGTGTATAATATATAGCATATCTTACACAGGTGTTGTTGGAACATAACTATGTGAGACCGGGTATAGGCAGCATGAAGGGAAACAAGTATTTTGTTAGTTTGTGCTAAATTATATAAATATCAAATGATTATTAGTTAAAATCCACACCATTAAAACAAACATATTTATATGAAATACATACACGCACTGTTAGGAAAAATGCACAAAACACAAAGTACCTACGTATATATCAATATTAAAAAACTTAAAGAAGAGTTTCATAAACTGAAGAACGCGATGTTGAAATAAAAGAAAATTAATACAACGGCCGAAAGAGATGTTCCAGGCAACTTTACGCCTAACGACCTAAGGGCGTTTGTTGTTTTTCGTCCATTTCAAATTAAACAAAGCTGTGTCGATCAATCTACAAAGGTACCACTCCACTCAATATTCTCAAACTACTATCATACAATAACACAGTAAAACTATCTATAATTTACAGTTTGGTATATTAATTTCACCGCAATATTTACAAAGGCTTCACGCTAAGCTTACGCTTGTTTCAACTCAATATTTACATTGTGGCCGGCCTCAGCGAATACTTAAATATATTAAATACAAAAAACGTGTTGTTTTTTTATATTTTCATATATTCTCACAGAGGCCGTACAAAGCATCCGCACAAAAAGCATGCAGGCAAGTTGTGTGATGCCTTACGTCGGGGTTGGCACGAGCTTGACGGGCGGCGGCAGGGGCGCGGGGGAAGGCGGCGCGCGCGGCTTCGTGCTGCAATAAGGGAGCGGGAAGCGCCAACCGTACAGACTAGCGGGCAGAAACATCTCTCATCGACACTAACATTCCAGTAGGATGGAAGGACAGGTCACAACAAAAAGGACAGAAACGTACATGTATTATGTCGATGATGGGACAACGGATCATTCGAGTCACATTTAATACGTTTAGACAAGTATAGATAGATGAAAAATAATAAGTTTATCAATTAACGATTCGAGTTTTAATGAGAAGAAAATAAAAAAATACCTTCCGAGTTTGGCTTCATCATCCTTGTGTTTCTTAGCACGTTTACCACAAAGAGTAGCAATCACTCCTTGCCTTCTGGAGCAGAATAGTAGAAGATCTACTATAATGAGACAGATGAATACACCAGCCAATGCTACACCAATAATTGCTCCACTTGAAAGGACTTGTGGCGGTGCAAATCCAGATCTCTCCACACCTGTTGAAATATTTATATTAAAGACATTTGCTAACAAAATAAGTGCAGAAGTAAGAGCAGTAGACGGAATAAAAAAACTACTTTATATGATAATATTGAAATATAATGAAAATTCACGTTCACTGTTTACTGCTCTTGATGTTGTTAGTTTAATGCATCATGTCATAGAAGCCAAAATGTTATGTGACATGATAGTGATTGTAACAAATGCATTCATGGCGCTTATGCAATAGGACAAATATTATTGTTAAGTCATTTATAGATAACTGAGAACATTCATTACAATCAATAATGGTGAAACAGGAGTGCTTTCAATTCAAGAAAACGTGCACCCAATCACCGATAGTAAAATTTCATATGATCGACCGTTACAATACGAAATAATTTGTTTCAACACAACATTGTAGAAAGCTCTCCATCAGAATGAAATGGGGTTTGAAAGAAATGATATAATGACAAAATGGAAGTAGCAGAAGTTTATGATGCACAAACAAGAGACTTATTATTAAAATAGTGAATTCAGGAAAGAAAAGTTGTCAAGATGCAAACATTCCAAATATACTCGATTTACGCAACATAAAAGTTCAAACCCCATGACAAAACTTCTCAATTCATGATAAGCAATGTTGAGTTCTAATAATAATTTTAAATACAAATACGGTTTAAAAATAATGAATACATATAAATCTGTCGAACGTCTATTAACCATCACCTTAGTTGGAATCAATTCTATCCCTACAACTTATCTACGTGAAATATAAAATGGTCTAAATCACATTTGTATTTTGAAAAAGATAGCACTGATTTTAAAAAAATATTTTAAACTTATTTAGATACGTGTAACAATTTCAAGCAACAAATGTGTGTAACTCTAATTAACAGTTTAATCGGATACTACTTTCTATAATATAAAAGGCGAGATGAAAGGTAGTTATAAAAAGGAGAACACCTACTAAGATTACTACCTTACACCTACGAAAAATACAATGTAAGGTAAATAAATTGGTAAATTCAGGGGCTACTATATTCATGCCAGAATTAAATAATAATGTTCCTGTAAGACCCAAAAAAAATATTATTGTCATCTAATATGACAAGGCTAAAGAAACTGTAACCATAATATTGTAAAACCTAGAAACGGGTTGCTTATTAGTTATTGACCATGCTCATGGCAGAAGTGGATTCACATCTGGTTGTAGGATAGTGTCACAATCCAGCATTAAAAGGACATGCAATAGAATAATTAGTTCATTCCAAAGGAAATAGCAGGTTTATGAACTATTTAAGTAACATAATATTATTAATACAAAATATATTTACCCAAATTTCAGTCAGGGCGACACAAACACACTTGTCTAAGATCGACATTCAAAAGGACTTTGGATCTCTTGATAAGCATCTTGACAGCTTTCTTTATGGATTTACATTAAGATTATTTTATTCGAGGACAGGTTTTTGGCGAAGGATATTTACATGACAAGGTTGTCTTTCAGAGAATTAGATTTAAACAAAATGAATGAAGTATACTTTGTTCAGTATAAATAGATATAGTATCCATAAATTACTTCGTGGATGAAATTTCATATGTTAACTTCATTCATTTTATTTTTATTGGATTAAAATTATAAATAACGTCGCTTTTTATTTTTCAAACATTTATTATTTTTCACATTGGTCATTTTCTGCCTGATAGATCACAATTCCAACTTCCCGCTTTGTTTTGATCTTTTACCTAACTAAATTAACTTATTTTCTAACTTGCCTTCCCGATCCTTATCTTCACTGTTTCACAATCATTCACTTGGACGATTTTCTCTCAATATTCTATCTTAGTTACACATAATTAATACGAATAAAATAGTCATCGAAAATTCGTACACAATCGTCTTAAAGTATCTTAGGAAACCACCTATTCTCTAATGTACTAGAAACGTTCTTATAGCCTAGAACAAAATGTAATTTTACATTTTGGCAGTGACAATTTATTTGCCAATTAACTACCTACTTAGTTTCAAATTTTAAATTGCAACAATATAAAGTCTTTAATTTAATATACACCAACGTAAATTCTACCCTTTGAAGATAAGTCGAATGATATCGTGAAATTATCGTATTTTAATAAAGATATATATCATTTAATGATGACTTTGTTTTAAACATAATCGAGAACTACACTTATTTACACATAACAAATTGATTTATCACAAAACGCATTTCCTAAATAACAGTCGTCTTTGGACTTAATTATTTTAAAAACGTTTTACTCTATTACATAATTATGTTGTTTATAGTGAGAAGTATATAATTATTGTAGCAATGACATCCATTTTAGTGTGAGACCATTGAAAAATGCTTGGACTTCCATTTGGGTTACCTAGAAAATATTCGTTAGGATAAATACTTATAGTACAATATAAAGGGAACACTCTACCTACGCACGAATAAAAGTAAAAGAAATTAATAGAAGTACAATTAAACTTACCACTGTTAAATTAACACCAACTTAAAATAATGGTTTCGGAAAGTAAAATGATGTTGTCAGCACTTCAAATAATAGTCAAGCACGGGAAAACGCATGCACAAAATAACAAAACAATGCTTTAAAACAGATAACACACTCTTATAAATATTTTGATCACTCCGTTATCTCTATTACTTGAACTATATTAAACTTAATTAGTACTAATCTTGAACTACGGAGCCTCATGCTCAGCTCACGTTTTCTGTTATTCTACACCCTGAATATTTTAAACGTCATTTACTGTTATTCTTGTTACACAATTGATGATATACCTATGTCAAACGCTCCTTGTTAAGGCAAGAATTTATAATGGTTGAAGGAAGATGATTATACATAAAAGAAATTTAAAATGAACGTGACAAAACAAAACATAAGAATAAAATGTAAAAATCATACAAAATTACATAATATTGTACTTCAACATAGAATGACCTAAAACATAAGTAAAATTTTCTACATTTACAATTCAAAGAAAACGTGAAAAAAATCATACAAAACCAAAGCATTAACTGCGCATCACAGAATCACAAGTGAAATAAAAAGAAATGGATGTAGATGAAAAACGAAACAATAAAACTAGATGTGGCAACTGTCGCTGAGGAATGAGGTGTAGATTCGGTGTCAGTGAAAACGTCGTAGAAACCAGCCCGAAGAGGAGCTTCATTTCTATCCTGATTGTACTCACCAAGAGCGGTCTGGACGTAGAGCTGAGCTGGCGACGAGAATCCAAGGATGTTATGAGCCCGAACGTGCATACGATAACGTGTGTCAGGGTGAAGGCCTCGTACTTCATAGCTAATGGCCTCAAAAGATTTTAACTCTTCAGTTATACAGTCAGAATCAGCTGACACACGCCATTCTCCACTGACTTTTAGCACCTGTTATGAAACAATAATCATCACGAAAATGTAACAAAATACACGTACCTATATATTTTAACATATAATGAAAAAATATTCGTAATTTTAAGTAACCCCTACAGTGTATCAATGATTAACTTACTGGGCAGTATCTGATTTCATACATATCAATGGGTTCGCCGTTGTGAGCTGGCACTTTCCATTGTAGCTCAAATCTATCTGCATATTTTCCATGAATGAGCGATTCGGAACTAATTGCCTCTCTCCATTTGGGTTGCTCTGGGGGTGACCTATGCAAATAAGTTCATTCAATACAGTAAAGTTCATTTCAAATAAGAATATAAAATAAGATACATGTGTATGCGATTTGTTTACCTCCTGGGCATAATAACTGTCAACGGAGCACCCCAGGTGCCAGCTCCGACTTGATTCACAGCTGCAAATCTAAAATCGTACGTAAACATGGGCCTCAAATTTTCGATAATGTAAGGGGAATTGACAGACCACGTTCGGTTCATTGCAAGATTCCAATCGAAATTTCCATTTTCCTTGTATTGTGTCGTATAAGCCAATATCGGAGGACCCATGTCTTCAGCGGGACCGATGATATTGAATGACACCGAGGTCGCAGTTATTGTTTCTTGTCTTGCCTAAAATGATTATATAATCCAGATAAATATTTGGTAACTTACTAAATAAGAAACGTAGAAAATCATATTGATTGATTACTACAAGTATTTAGTTTATTTTTTATTGCCAGAGCATTATTGTTTGATAGTTTTTCAAACATATGAATCACTTACCTGCACGATTGGGCCAGGTGGGAACGCTTCTCGGAGTTGAATGATATGCTCAGCTTCACCAAGCATGTTTGTTGCGATACATTTGTAGATACCATAGAGGCTAGCGTCAACAGGCGTAATTGTAACGTAGCTAATAGGTCCTGAACCGTATATTCTGACATGCGGCGATTCCACCAGATCAGCATCACGGAACCTAAGCAAAGATGAAATTATGAGAAAAAAGACGTATAAATACCATCATCGTCTATTCTATCATACTATTTGTACTTATCTATAGATAAATACTATAATACAAACCTCCACTTAATGGTAGCGTTGGGAATACTTTCAGCAATGCAGCTAATGTTAACTGGTTGTGCATTCCAACTCCAAATGGGAACGTTAGTCATGTGTTCGAATGATGGTCTAAATTGAACTGTTAAGTGACCATTCTTTCTTGCCTCGCCACCTGCAAAGGAATTAAAATATTGTAAATTTACGATATACGACACTTAAATATTATGTCTTTTTTTGTAAAATGTTATATGTAATTTACCTTCATTTTCAGCAACGCATTCATATAAACCATCATCAGTTCTATTCAATTTGGAAATAGTTATAACACCACTAGACTGCATTTGATCGCCAGTTTGACGGCTGCTCGTTTCGACGTTAATCCTGTGAAATATTTAATACCTGTTATAATTTAATCCATTTTATGGGCTTTTGATAATAAAATACAATGAACAGAAAATAGGAAACATACGATAATAACTTTATAAGTAACAAGAGTACCATTAAATTACTTTAAAATTATTGCGTTATTTAAAATATTTTAAGAACTCTATTTATATTACATTAATAAAAATGTATCAATATAGTGTAATCATTCAATATAACGACATATTTTATCATTACTAATATTTATGTCTTAAATAACCATTGCCTACCTTCCATTATCATTGCCTCCATTAAGAAATCGGTCGCTATTGCTCAATTTTCTAAAGCTTATAGACGGCGCAGGGCGTCCAGTAGCCTTACATTCAAGTCGACCTTCAGAATTCTCAGGAGTAGTAGCGTTGAAAAGTTCAAATATTCTGGGCGGAACAAGTACTTCCACTTCAATTTCTGTCTCGTTATGTCCTGCCTGATTTGACGCACTACAGATATACTTCCCGTAATCTCCTGCTTCAACTCTTTCAAATGTAAGAATACCTTTATTTTCATTCACGCTGAATCGGGAAGCAGTTGCTAAATTCTGAAACATGTTTATGCCTTTAAACATCATATTCTAAACCCCAGATTAGGGTAGTTACTTCCAATATTTCCTTCAAAGCGTTATCATGTTTGTACATACCTCGCGAGTAGACGCTTTAATCCATGAATAAGTCGGAGGAGGCTTGCCCCTGGCTTTACAAGTAATTGCAGCCAGTTCCCCTTCTTTAATTACGACTTTTGGTTCACGCTCTTCCATTTCCGGAGCGGTGTATACCTAAAACAGCGTGCAATAATCGCAAAGTTACACAAAATGTCAGATTATGAAAGTTTAATACTTCCATGCTATGTTTTTACAGGTCCTTACCTCTACTTTGATATTTCTTTCAACTAATTCTCCGGTTTGAATGACAACCGCACGGCAAGTATAAGTTCCATCATCACTTTCCTCGACATTTTTGATCATTAGACCATTTGTATGAATGACGTATCTGTCACCGGTCAGAATCTGAAAAGTATTAATACGTGATAAAATTCGAGGAGGTAGAACTCTTTGATGTTCACCTTTCCAGAAAGTACCGCACTCAATACTGTAGGTCAAAAGTGTGTTAGCTGCTATAATTATACTTATATCTCACCAAAAATATTTTACACTTACCGGTGTTCCTTCTTTGAACCAATCAACAGAGGGCGCTGGCTCAGCAGTCACTTCACACATTACATTAAAATCTTTTCCTTTGGTAGCGTATTGATTCTCATTTGCATTAATCCAGGTAATTGCAACTAAAATAAAAAAGTGTGTATTGTTAATGATTGTGTAGATTTTACTCGTTCCGTACTTTGTCTATTTCTCAATTTGGCAAAACTTCTTGACAAGCAAATATAGATAGTTAAATATAAGCTGATATTGAGACTGCGGCGTGAGGTTGAAGTTTAAGACATAAATAGCTTACCGAAAGTATCGAGAACAACGCTGGCGCTAAGAGGCATGTTGGTGTAGGTAGCGACACAAGTGTAATTGCCTGCCATGGCTCGAGTGATGGACGATATGTAGAGAAGTTGTTGTTGCCTGGCAGGCATCGACTCCGTATAAATTTCCGGTCTGGTGCCAGCCCTGGAAAAGACCTCTCATATTAATAATGGTAAATTGTGCCATTTTAAATGCACTATTAATCATTCTCAGAACTGCTCGTTCTCTTTTTCACCAGATGGTAGAACTCGTTTAGTTCGACCGGGAAGGTACAACGGCCATCCTCATAATTCTCCGTGAAGCAATTATTGTGTTTCGGTTTGGACAGGTTTTGTTGCCGGCTACACGGCTCATAAATAGCAACGCATCTGCGATCAAACTAAGACATGATTTAATTGTACTTTGGGATGATTATGATGTCCGGGGCCTCAATGACTACTTACCATCAGGCGGATTGCATGCTCGTTTGCTAAATCGGAAAAATCTAAGTATAAAAATAAACATGTATGTCCTTACTACTTGATACTTGATTCACCCTAAGTACCGTTTTCACCTTTTAACCTTTTGTAAGTCAGCTTGACACTATGAACTTGCCAATTTGTTACTAATCCTACTAAATTAACTTACGTCGCTTCGTAAATAAAAGTAGCATTTTAGGGTCTAGTGTAACTTAATACTAGAGCATCATAAATTTGTCAATCTGTCACAAATGGCTTAAACTTCCATCAAAAATTACTTACACTTCTTATAACGATTGCGTTAGGTTCCAAATCCAAAGCAATAGTTTGGCACATGAGCGCCATAGCTACACGACAATCAATGGAATACTATCAGAGACT
>DWNR01001720.1:0-14413 GCA_018250455.1 Polygonus leo | reverse complement strand
AATTATTACTATTAATAATACAAATTAAATTATTATACAAAAATTAATTTAATTATTATATTACTATAAATAAAATAAAATAATTATTAATAATTTAATTTAAATTATTAATGTATTTCAACCCAAATTCAACCCTCGCATACACGGGGCCAATATAATCGTATATAGATATTTATATACAGAGGTGTCGGTAACAGTGTTGCGAGTTCAATGGTTTTTTTTTCATTTCAAAAATACCCGACACGCCTATAGAAGTTTTCACTCAAATAAATGTATCATCTTAATGGAATATTAACGTAATAATTCTATTATAGAATTAATTAATTCCATTATAGAATTAATTAATTCTATTGAATTATTGGTGAATTATTAGTGTTTCAAATAAAATGGCTAAAACTCAAAACATCCAATATTACTCAACTATAAATCCATTCTACGTAATCCGGAAATCTAGGAATTTAATAATCCTTCAGTCTATCACAATACAAAATAGAAGTATCGATTTCATCCGTGGAATTGCACAGAGAATTTATTAGTTGTGGGTTCATATATGTATTTAAATGGAAAATGGAAACCACTATCACATTTTCTGAAAATTACTTGAAAAAATATACTGGCTGCACTTTAGGTTCTCTGTCGTTGTCCCTTCATAGGTCTAGATAATAGAAACTGTCACATGAAAATTCCTATGTCTTCAAGTATAAATGTGAAAATATTTGTCAGGATGTCAGTTTTTTTTTTTCGAATTGTGTAGTTGCTGTTGGCCCTAAATGGCCTTTACAGCTTTTGAGTGAGTGAGTGTGTGTATAAGGTGTTATTTATAAGGTGTTATGGCCTAACTTACTCGTCATATTTAGTATCACACTGTATACCGATACTGAGTTTTAAACATATTAGAAGAAAAAAACTTGAATTTTTAGGGTAAAAGTTATCAGATCTACTTTTGTTACAGAACGTGCTATCAATGGCCAGTGAAATATACATGCAACTCCAACAGTGGCCACAGGCGGAGAACAGCATATTGTCCGCGCTCGCCACTGTCCCAAACCACGTCGAAACACACGTCTCACTAGCCAAGATCCTCGCTAGAAATGTAAATATATATTTTTTATGAAATAAAATCGACTTAAATAAAAAGGGAAGAAAGTTATCAACTAAATTATAAAAAAAAAACTAGCTTTCATTTATATTTTTACAAGTGGTGAAAAACTACTGAGCTTATGAAACGTGTTGGTGAACTTGGAATGTACCTGATTCAAATCAATACGAATCATTTCAATATGATTTTCACTTTTCGAGAAATTAAATAAATAAATAAAAATAAATAGATAATCGTGTACATATGTCTCAAACTTATAACCTCCTTTTTTGAAGTCGTGTAAAACCATTAGTGCATCATGTGATAGCAATATGTATGTACGTATATTGCGTACTTTATGTGCATTTTTGTTGCAGGCGAGTAGGGTCGCGGAAGCGGAGATGTGGTTTAAAAAAGCAGTGACATTAGCGCCTAACGACCCATCTGTTCGAGATCAGTTCGGTGAGAATTTTTAATCTTGCTGTTACATGAGTCTGGAATGATAGTTGATATATATGATAGTTGATATGTATGATAGTTGTTTTTTATAGTATAAAGCAAAGCATGCAGTTCACCTGGTAAGTGGTCACTGCCGTCCATGGACATTAGTAATCACAAGTACAAGTACGATTTGCTGGTACCTGCAGTTGACTAGTGACGAGTTGCTAATCTTAGGGACTGAGATCTACACCTTTATCGTAACTACAGGAAACCACGCCTCACCAAACCGACTTACAAGAATTGATTCACGGAGGATTATGAGGGTGGCGGTGGTACCGCCTCGATTGAACCACACGAGTTCTACCACCTTCCGAAATATAGATATTATATATGTTATTCAGATCTTACTCAGAGCGGGTAAACTGGCGCTGTACAACATTTCTTCAAAGTGATTTAGCGACATGATTGTGAGCGAGTGATTTTTTTTTTTCTGTTCGTACTCGTATATTATGGTAGTCTTGTATTTTTGATGTGCATACAACGGCTATAACTAAAAGTCAACCATTAGATACTACACATATTTCATTTGATTGTACATAATAACTAATGAATGTATTAGATGTAAAAGATTGATAACTACGTCAAGTTCTTGTGTCTGAATACTTTGACAGAAATAAATTGTAGGTAACTGTTTTTAGTAATGAATACTTAGTTGTAAGCTTTTATTTTTTATTTAGTAACTTAGCTGTATTTAATTATGTTGAAATGACGTGCCGCAAGTAATTAGCAACAAACTTAAAACGCGTTTGAAAGTGATATGCACTATATATTTTATTATTCTGAGTAAACATTAAGTGTTTGAGTAATAATGATGTTGATATTGTGGTTGGTTTTATAAATACTTTCATGTTTCATAAATTTCGTTTTTAATTTTAATTTAATTTGGGGTTTTTATTTGAGATACTTTTTATTCGTGGTGCTAAATTTGTTATTTTTATTATTAGAACTAAGATAAAAATTAGTTTTAGGTTTGAAGGGCATCAAAATGAATAGATTTAAAGTAGTTATTTTTGTATATAAATAATTTACACTCACGCATCTTCAAGCCAAACCTCTAACGGAGTAGGCAGAGAGTATCGAGTGTTAAATGGCACGGTTCTGACATACTTGCCTAGCTTCTTCCACTTTCATAACTCTCGTCATACAAACACACCGATTTCGGAGACTCTTGACACCTTCTTCAGACAGCACACGATCAAATAATTTAAAAAGTGCTAAAGGAAAATGAATTTCATTAGAAACTCCTTTATATTAAACAGGTATGTTTCTAAGATCGCAACGTCGGCTACAAGAATCAGCAGAGCAGTTCGTGACTGCAGCACGACTGTCGCCGGAGGATAGCAGACGAGCTGCATCCGCCGCTAGAGCGCTCCGGGATGCGAAGCACTGTAACTCTGCGGAGCGGTGGTACGCACGAGCAGTGGAACTGAACCCAGAGGTAACTGATGTTAACTCATATTAAGGTAATTAATGTTAAATGATTTGGTAAATTAATTCATTTATAAATTATTTGCTAGTAGTTTAAGCTTACGGAGTTTTTCTATGTATACCTTTTTAAATATATGTAGAAGTGTTCATTGATAAACTGTTTGGTACATAAATACTTGGTAAGTGGTCACAGCCATCCATATATACTTGTAATCACCTTCAGATAGGATTCAGGTCGAACACGAGCGTTGCTATCCCTGAGGCCTGAAATGTCGTTTCATATATAAGTGTTTCTTGTTATTTTACACATATCTAACATAAGTATAAATACTAAATTGGCATACATATACGTAAAGTAATTAAGCAAAAGTTAAAACTTGATTTCGGAATCTAGGTTGGTCACCGGATGAAATCTATTCTAGATTAATTTGACGAATACTCTCTTGGAAAGTTCAATGATACATTGGAGTATATTTCAAATGAAACACGATTACTAATTAAGTGTCATATATAGAGGTACGAGTATATTTGGCAATTCACGGAAATATCAATTTTATTAATTGAATGTATATTGAATGAAGGTAAAGTTATATTGTAATTCCGAGGTTCTAATCCTATGTAGACGGATCAAATTGTTTGATGTTAATATGTGTGTGATTTAAGTTATCGTTTTTCAAATTTAATTGATTTATGACTATGGAAAAAATCTTGGCAAAAATATGTGAAATATACCTATTCGCACTTAGTCAGAGTAGTGGCCTAAATTCTACTCATACTGGGAGAAAAGTCAAGCCCAGCCGTGGAACTACAATGAGTTACTGATGAAGTCAAAACATGGCTTTCATTTGAAAGTGGACTCTCAGAATACAACCCTAGATTATGTTGCAAAAATATTGACTTTGTAATTTAATTTGCAGGATCCAGAACTACATTCAAATTTGGGTGCAATTCTACACTTGAATGGCAAGTATATTGCAGCTGCTGCGTCATATCGAAGGGCGTTGCAGCTGAAACCCAACGACGAAGTCACTGTAACTAACCTTAAGAGAGTAAGATCACTTATGAAAAGCCAGCGTAAGAAATAAGTTCCAATCTTATTAGGGTCCGTAATAAACAGCGTTTTATCCAGTGAACATAAAGATCAATATAGGATGTCAATTGCCAAAAAATAGGTTTAGCACTATATTTATACACTCGCTACGTATAGAACGACGATAGCTCACAATTGTATATAAATTTTGGTTTTATCTTTAAAATAATATGTATATTCTTGAAATTTGTACCTGCAGTATAACTAGCAGATAAGGGAATGTAAAGTAAGAGATTGAGCGTTTGTAAGCGATTTATGAGGGAAGGAACATTTTAATTTTGACACAGCTACCACGGGTGACAGGTGCGATGGCGTGATTACTTTCCGGGAGAAAGGAAGCATATACTATTGTTTACAGCCACCTCCCTGAATATTTAGACTATGGTATCAACTTATGAGGTTTTGTTTTCTTAATAATGACAAATTCAAGCAGTTCACTAAATAATGTTGCAAATAATGGTATATTATTTTTCATTTTCATTTTGATACAATTTTTTCCAGAAGTTTTAATATGTTATTTAAATAGCAATAATGAGTATTTTTTATTTCACGAAAAATTTCACACTGGAAGTTAATTTTAACTGACGTAAGTAGGTCGTATTTTATATTTTATTTCGATTGTTTTTTTACCTTTCCCTGAAAGTTTTTTTGTTCCTATTGTTAAATATTCTCAAAAACATATATAGAAAAGTACGTTTTGTAATTATTATTTAATAATTTTGTTGCATTTTTATATAAATATCAAGTAAAACTTAATGTAGCCATATTTTAATTATTTTATTCATATTACTATTGAGTGAAACTCATAGTAACATTTATATAAAATAGGCTTCAAGTACATCGAGACTCAATGTGTTTATTTATAGAATTATTAATATGTTTAAGTGTCAAAATATTTACGCTTGTTAAAGCTTTTTAAGCTCTTAAGTTCCTTCAACCAAATTATCATTGTATATCTTCAGCATCTGGTGATTCTAATATACAAAACTACCTATTGGCATATTTTTATATCTCAATTGAGCATTCAGAAATAATAAAAGTAATAACACTAAATTTTAATTACATACAATAATCATATCACAAATATTTTGAATACATATTCCAGTAAATTTTATTTAATTTATTAAAATAATATGCACCTATTGTGAAAACTCAGAGCCGCAATTGCGAAAATTCCCGTACAATTCACAATTCCACTGATGGCTAAATAAAGTTTGTATATTCTATTTCTATTTGCGTTTTTATTACTAATTTCAGTTGCATGTATTTCACTTAAAATGTAAGCTTTACCCTTCTGCACTAAATTACAAGTCAATATTAAATGCCAAATATATTTATTATACATTTAAATATACTGCAGAACACGATATGGAATTGGAAAATGATGATCCGAAGTTACAATGTAGGTAATCTAAAATGAACATAGTTTGTAAGTGTTAAGAACGTGTACCTATATCAATAGAACTGTTAAATATAACATTAAAACGATGCGTAATTATGCAGATTTGAACTACACATCTTGTGCAGTTAAAAGAGGGAATTGTTGTAAATAATAAAAGACATACATTACCGATACAGAAATTTACTATCATTTTATTCATGTATTTATTCATGTAAAAGTACATTAGAATACAAAATTACATGAATAACAGTTTTTATTCATGTAATTTTAAGTATCTAAAACGTTAAATCAAACATAAAGAAGCATGATCATATTATAATCTTCTGATAATTTAAATGTGGCAGTACAAAACAGACGTTTATTATTATGGTTTTTTGGATACCAAACTGTCAGAATTAAATACAAGCTACATGCCTATTCCAAAAACTTCCATAACTAAATTAACCTTTAATTATTGTAAGTGGTCTGTTCTATGAATGCACCTTATTAATTATAAAGCTATATTTATAATAACAGCAAACTAAACTTGTGGTCCTAATTCAAATCTTCACTTAAGGGTCTTGAAACAACGCTATAGTTATAGTTAGGTATATTGTAAATATTAAGAGCAAAATTTTGTACGCATGCAATGAGAAAGTATTTAAGTAAAGTTATCCCAGTGTTTTAATTAACCGGGAAGAGATCTATGAATATCTTGTTGTTAATTTCTTTCGTCTTCCAATATCGTTTCACGATTATCTGTTTCTTAGTTGATAGATGATTGATGAAATACTGAGTGAAAGGCTAGTGTGAATTCGACTTAAGGAAAGCTTGTGCAAAATTAAAATCAAAACAGTTGGGAGTGACTTTTATTTCAAATTTGAAAACATAAATTTTCGCACAAAATAAACAAAACATTGTAAATTTTAAACATAACTTATTAAAATAATTTCAACTTAGAATTTTAATTTTAACATTCCATTTGCATTGCATTTTGTTTAAAAAATTAATGGTGTAATATTATATAATTTCGTATTCAATTTATGAAAAATATAATTTTATGCCATAGTTAAGCATCAAGAGCAAAAATTGAATCTCAAAACTGTTTAGCTTTTAATATGCAAAAAGCCTAGAGAAATGTGATTGTAGTGCGACGAGAGAATTTTAAGTCGAATATTTATTTAGTTTCATAGAATTAAGTATCTACCTACTACATTTTGGTTAGTGAAAACATTATTATAGTAAAATTCTTTGTTTACTTTTTATCCTTTTTGAATTACTAATAAATATATTCATAGCAGGATGTATTGAGCTTTTCGTATGAATGTTAATAATTTTAATAATCGATCATTATTATTTTCGTATGAATTGTGGAACATATCTATTTAATGTCTTATAAGGTAATAATAACGCATTGATTGTTATTACATGTTACATATTTTGTAATATAAAAAATCGTTGTAAATAAAAATTGGAGTCGATATGGCAATTTTGGTCTCCATGTTTGAGTAAAGTAATTCTCTTAAATTAAATTTCTATTTTTGTCATTTTCTTCTCACACCTGTGACAATAAATGTAAATTACGCTTTGTAGTAATAGAAAAATGCCAAATGAGATTTTTTTTCTATAAGCAAAGTTAGCTGTGTAATTTTTTGTTTGTTTTAATTATAATAATAATTATAGTCTACGTCATGCCTAATATCTAAGAAGGGTTTTGAACGTAAGGCATTTTAACACGAAAATACTGGTAATGGATATTGAATACAAAACGTTTTTTACACCGTGTCTTTAAAAAAATCACTCCTGTGTAAACAAGGCTTATCATGTAAACTAGGCAAGTCTATGATTATTAGAAAGAAGTTTCGTAATTAAACAAAGTGTACAAACATTACTTCCTAAAAACAAACAAATCCCTTTAAGTTCTTTAATAACTTTTCTTATCATAGATTACAAATGCGATGCCCATTATCTTGAAAATAACAAAACTTTAATTAAACTCCTATACTTTAAGATTTGCAACGGTAACATAATCGTTTTCAATTAAATGAATCTTAATTTAAAAAGAATGCAAATATAACGTCTTGAAGTATACCTACAGGAGTATCGACCTCTAAATCGATAATTTTGTATATTAGTATTGTATTTTCAAATAATTGAATTTGTTTAAAAACAAATATTGCAGTCGCGCAAAAAAACCAGTACCTACATTTCAATTTTAAACAGAATAATATATTGTTCTATCTCAGTAAAGAGTTATATTCGTTCGTTAGTTGGAAATGAAATGTTTTCTTGAAGTAAGTTTTCCTCTGAGCCGTGTACCAAATGACGCGTCTCATTATTTTGCCCGTCAACTGAATCGTGCAAAGCCGCGTCCAAGTCACTTTGTCACGACGTAACCGGCTTTTTCTTGTTATGAATACGACGTCTCCAATTAGCTCATGTCGTTGCGTCATTTTTGATTTAGACGGAAACAAAGAATATATCCTTCTTTATTATGTATTTTCCTTTGCCTTTGCGTTGGCCCTTATCATTAACTATTTGTTTTTAAAGAAAGTTGAACACATAATATTTGTGGCGCTGCAAATTTTTGTGATTTCTAATAAACAATTTGTAAGACGTCATATTAAATCCTATAGGTTCATTACATAATTGATGTTGGACACCTTCATAAAATGAAAATTACATTTCACAAGGAAATGGATATCTTCCCACATTGTATGCTCCCTTTTATCTTGGGCAAATATATAGATATCGATTTATTGGGCTTTTAAATATTTTATTGTGTATTGTCTCTAATCAATTTTTTAAATAATAACACAACAGGAATTGTAATGAAAAATAAACATTTGTTAAAAAAACATCAAACGTGTGTTAATTAAATTCATCTTATGGGCAAACAAATAAATATATATTACTACTGCAGTAGTAGTAGCAGTAAGCTACTTCAGAATAAATATTTTATATTTTGTATTTTCTCATATTTATTACTTGTATTGATTAGTCAACGGGTTGTTCAAATATAAACATATAACCTACCTATATACCGTATATTAAATTGCTAAGGTACCTATCATATTATCCATTAATTTGTACGTAAACATATTAATTAGTTATGACCATAATCTGTGACTATCTAACAGTTGTATATTGTACTTCCATATTCAATAAAACTACCTGATTTTTCTCATGATCTCTATATCTTTGTATCGTAGTATTATGCGTAAGTAAAGTTTATCAAGGAATTGTAACCATCATTGTTTTTATACTAGTTATGTATTTATGGTGTTATGCAAGTAAAACTGCAAATTCCCAAAGTGATATTATATGTTGATAATTTTGTAAATAAAAGCTTCGATATTTTATTTGTTGTTTTATTAATTACGAGTTTTCAATCAGCCTCTTGAGAATCTGCGATTCCATCGTGTCTAGTAGGCAGTTTAATGGAAAATCAGTTAATATTGGTTGAGGTCTTACGATATTTCAAAACGCATGAACAAGTAAAATCTTTAGTTATTTTAGTACGTTATTTCCAAAAATCAAACTCATAAAACCCGTCATATACAGCGTTAGATTCCCTTTTGCTCATCTCCTGGATTAACTCCTTAGCCTCTTGCTATGATAATCTGTCAAAAGCAAGAAAACGATGTTATTTAGAGACTGAAACTTAATTTGTTAGTATAGAGGTTAGGTGAAACCAATTTAATTTGGTTAATTTTCATTTATATTTTATGACTCCGTAAAGATGTGGTCATGATTATGATCAGTCCAGATCAAATGACCTATATAACTATCGCATATATCTGGGATAATTTAATGAAGTAATAAAAATAATACTGTCTTTGTTGCACATGAACTTTAACTTTATGCCAGACATTGCTCTCATTAAAAAATCTATTCAGTATTCAGATTAATGAGCTAGAGTTAATTTCCTAGATGAAAATAACACATCATCACACCAATAAGTATCGAATATGCAAGCGATATCACAAAAATTGCGTCAGTCATTTTATTTAACTAGTAGTTAAACGTTGTTCTGCCATATACTGAATTTCCCGTAGGAATCAGCGATTTTCCTGCAGTAAAATGTTTTCTAAATGTTTACCAGGCTTAGTATATCTATATATCTATACACCAAAAAAGTTTGATTCGAATCGCCTGGACGCCGCCTCGCCTGGAATTAGCCTGAACAAACAGACAAATAGACAAACAGACAAAAAAAACTATTTTAACATCGCCCCCAATTAGTTTTACGTAAATATATTCAATGTACAGACACACGATATTTTTTGTTTTATTATATGTATAGTTTTACGTGATATTTCAAGTTTTCTTATCCACATAAAATTATGGAATGCTCAACTGTCTTTGAAAGTAAGACATTGAAATCTCGTTGAGTGTGTATCAAGAGAAGTATTTAATTACGTCCAACATAATCAATAAATATAATATAATAATAAATTAAATCAAAGCAATGTAAGAAATATTTTTGATACTTAAAAATAAGAAGCACTGAAAGGTTTAGCATTCTCAAGTAACAAAATCGTTTATCTTTCCGGATAAACGATTTTATCACTTGAGAGAAGAAAGTGCAGATAAAACGTCTTTGAAAATCCATTTGTGTATTTTCTTTATTGTGCGTAATGAACTTGGAAAAGTGTAGTTTATGAAAGAATTTTAAAAGGTTTTTTCTACTCTACTAGCTAACTCGCGCATCTTCATTTGCGTCATATAAGAGAGAGTGGGTCAAATTTTCCCCGTTTTTGCAACATTTTTCGTCGATACTCCGCTCCTATTGGTCGTCACGTGATGTTATGTAGCCTATAGCCGTCTTCGATAAATGGGCTATCTAACACTGAAAGATTTTTTCAAATCGGACCAGTAATTCCTGTGATTAGCGATTAACTTTATAATATCAGTATAGATTTACTCGTAATTTATTTAAATTTACCATACTCACACGAAAACTTAATGTCCAATCATTCGTTATAGGAACATAATTTAAATGTAAAAATCTATGTGATTTAATAATATAATGAGATATAATGATGATTATGAAAAGAAAACATTACACACACTACAACACGTTTAATACACACGTCACACATACATGTTCTTAGTTGTAAGTACGTTGTCAAACTAACAACTATTATCTGTCACTCAATGTCAACAATAATCGTTGCCATACACATAGTTTGTTGATTAAAATTATATACAAAAAACTTTTTTTTTATTCCAGCCTTCATTTTTGTAATTGTTTTTATTATGGTCGAATTTCAAGTACAATACAAAGGTACAAATACGGTCGAATACAAAGTACCAATACAGTAAACATATTATTCACATTATTGGTCCTGATTCAAACCCGGGGTCCTCAAAATGGTTATAAAGTTATAAATGTTTTCCACACATTTATTCACTTTAGCGAGGCAACCTTATAAAAAATATTCACCTACTGGTACATCGCCTTGCTGTAAGAAAATCCATAATTTAATTTTAATTTCATTTCAATGTTAGCATTGTATGAAACGAACAAAAAGACATAAACTCATGTAAAACAAAACTTTATCATTAAAATTATTTCAATTATTAGAACATAGAATAAAAGAGACAGGTTTGCTAGCTAACCTAATATTTTCTGAAAGGATCTGTTAGTCTTACATAAAAAGATTTCCAGACATCCACTAGATTTCTACCCCACACACATTATAGAGCCGATACGCATCGGATTGACATTTCCCAAATTTTTTTGTGGTTCCCATTTCGAACACATACTTAGAGGGAAAAGACGCGTCAAATAAGTTGGAAAAACGGCACTTAGCCGACACACTCGAGACTTTCCTTTGTACAGACGTCCCCTAAGCTTTATAATAATTTCCCTTGAAGACATTATTTTCCATGCTTCACGCTCACCCTACTGCCATTTTCTTTATCTTTCGCTTCCTATTGCGTTTTGCTTTCGTTTTGCTATGTATATTGCGTTCTAATTTTCATACTAATCACTACATAATACAGATATACCATAAAGCAGGATATAAAAAGAAAAATATTAAAACGCTCGCAAGAAATATAAAAGATACTTTTCTTTGTAGACACTTTGAAACTAATAATAAGGCAGCTTGCTTGAGATGAAACTTTTGTCGCAACTATTGTTACTATTCAGTATTGTAGAATCTCGTGATAAGTTATAATTTTTAAAATATTTAGCATTATTTATATACGTCACTTGCTTCTGAAGACAAATGAGAAATACCTCGAAAAAAAGTAAAAATGTGAACTATCAAACAAAATCCAGTAATATTACGCTGTTGCCATACAACAAAAATATATAGAAATGATGTACATTTTACAAGTATAGATTGTTTTTGTCAAAGCGAGCTCGAAATAATGAGATACCTCACACAAGTACAGCTGAAGAACTATCAATTAAACGTTACTTCAAAAATATATACGGGATTTTTGTGCATCAAAATACTATTCTGATAATGATGTACTTTTTAAAGGGATGTATAATTAATTTGATTTACTGTAAAACCAGAAATACGCATATTACATATATTTTCTTCATCCTCTGTAACCGTACATGATATTATTATAATTTAATATTGATTCAAAGATTTTCAATTTTCAAGGATAAACAAAGTATCCAGTTGTACTACTTCTAAAAGCTTTCTTTTGGTCTGCAAAGAATAGACCGCGATAATTAAAATATAGCCCGCGAAGATTAAAATTTTTTATTGTATCCGTTGTTTTGATGCAACTGTGTTGATTACAGTTAAATGATTTTGGAATAACTGATATTTTTTTCTTGAAAAAATCCTTGGTCCTTGGAAAAAATAGGTAAATAAAAACTACTTGACGATCCTAATAAATACTATAGAATATACCGAGACCCTATCTCTACCCCGAAAATCCAAGGGTTCTAATCTGCTGGTGATCCAAGGGTCAATGACCATCAATACGGCGCGCTTTATAGTGAGTCAAATGGAGAAAGTTGGAGTTTGTTAATGGAGGTATTGCAGTGCTTCAGCCTAGAGATAGGAGCAGTACTTCATGTGGGATCTTCGAAAGTCTTACATAGCAGGAGGAGTTTGCCTGTAGTAAAATTCGCTTTGCTTTGTTAAGGATACCGAGCTTTTTGGCAGCCAACTTGGCCTTGCACTTAAAATGACCACGATACTGCACATCATACGAGATGTCAACACTCTAGGTGTCAACACTGTAGGTGTTGACGTCTCTCAATGCTTTTGCTAATAATAAGCGCCGTGCCCTGGAAATATGACGAATGGAGTTTTTTTACAATAAAAGCACAGACTTGTGTCTTTGTTAGGTTAAACTGAAGGAGGTGCCATACAAAGAGGAGAATAATTTGTAGAAATGCTTTTTTTTTGTAGAAAAAATTGGAGAAGAGTTTTTTCTTTCGGTCTACCCTACTTTAATAGAGGCACTTAAAGCCGATGTATTAACTAATTAATTAGCATAGTATTTATTGTTCTGATTTTCATTGAGTGTATAATAATACTATATTTTGATATCTTCCTCTTCAATGCCATCTAGAAAAATTCCCAATAGTTTGATTTCATGTACCTAATTCGTTTAAACAAGATAATAATCTTTTTGTTAGCAATACATAACTTTCCACTCACAAACAGCTTATACTAATAGGAATATTAAAACAATACATTCAATTATATACTTAAATTAACAACTAAGGCACGGAGCTAATAGGTGATGGAGTATTGTATTTTGCTTTGAGTGTCACAGTAAATACCTTAGTCATGAGTTTCATCACATGTGTGGTTACTATACTGTCAATGTATCTCCAAACCATTGCATCACTCCCTTGTGTTGAATAGCATTCAATAGAACCGAATGGCCTCCCGCTTCTCGCTTACCCGCTGGTGAAGTTATTAAGTCAGTGTCTTCAGTGTACCCTCACCTCGCCAGCGGCGTGAGCGAGATAGCACTATCAGTGCCTCCACCCACTCTCTCCCTTTCGTGGGCAAAGGGTCGGTGAGCTGGAGTGACCGTGCGGTAGCCATACACCGTCGCCGCTGCTGGCACCTTGCTGGGCCTGGCACCAGCGCCAATCACCCGGTGGGGTTGACCGCGCGGCGACTTAGTTGGTGAGGCGATGCGCCGGTCCTCCGGTGCACCCCGCCCGAGCCGCGGAAGGGATGAGAGGAGGCAGGCGCAGGAGCCCCGCGAGGAGCCCCCGCAGCCCCCCCGTCCCGCACCGCGCACTCAAGCGCCGCCACGCCGAGGAGCCGCCCAGGAGCCCGGCCGTGACACGCTTTCGGTTCCGCAAGGGGGACGTCGACCCTTGCGGACCGAAACTACAGCGTCCCCATCGCCGTCCCCTCCGCCGCAGCCGCCCCGCAGGACGACTAAGACCCCTAGATGGGTGTCGTCCTCCGAAGAGGAAGAGCGGCCGGCGAAGTGGGCGGCGATACAAGAAGACACCTCGTCGGAGGAGCGAGCAGAAGAGGAGATGGGAGTCGCCGGTAAGCACACAGTCCGTCGTACCCCCCCCCCTCTCCCCATCCCCGACGTCTTCGCCCATAATGGGCATCCCCGCTGAGGTTGACCTCGACTCAACCTCGTATGCTATAATAGCATCGAGGTCGTCGCAGGGATCCCCGGCGGGGGACCACTCTATAAGTCCCGATCTCCCCGTTGTTCGTGGTAGTAGGTCGGTCGTCTCGGCTGATGAGCCCCAATCAAGTGAAATTGCGGCAGTGGCGTCTCCAGCGCCTACCCGCGCCTCATCACCCCTCATGCCATGCGCGGTGCACGCAGATGCGGTACCGGGTCCATCTAATGGTGGGCTTACGCAGGCTCCCCCTCGCAACAGCGAGCGACAGGGCTACCCTCCCATCATAGTGGAACGGATGCCCAACTGGGTCGAGCACTTCGCGGTGCTCGCCTCAGAACTGGG
>DWNR01001719.1:0-14416 GCA_018250455.1 Polygonus leo | reverse complement strand
TGTCCATGGGCGGCAGTGGCCACTTACCATCAGGTGGACTGCATGCTCGTTTGCTACCGTTACACAATAAAATAAAATAATAATAATAAAAAGAAAAGTTTAAATAAAGTACTTTCAGTGTATTTGGTATTACGGCTTATGAATTGTCAAAAAAAAAAATTGCAATGAAAAAAGATAAAAGTTTTTCTTTAACAGCATTAGACAAAAATTTAAATAAATTAATTAAAAAAAAGTTTTTTTAAGTGTTAAAAATTATGAGATTAGAGTTACAATAAAACATTGGTAAAAACCAAAAACCAAAACAGGTTTGCTTTTTACCAACGTTTATCTTTATTGTATAAAGGTAGAGTAAATAATAAAGGCATGCTGATGGTGAGAATGCGTCCACCTGGAGGTAAGTGGTCACTGCCTATGGACAATAGGAGGCAGTGACCACTTACCTCTTACCAAAATACCATTCATTGATACCTGAGGTTGACCACAAATGCGATGCCATACCTGAAAAATAAGATGTGACCTGAAGACATTTAGTGTGTATAAGTATAATAGGCAACCGTGCCCCTCCAAAAGGGGATTCACGGAGTATTATGGGGAAGGTACGCCTATGACGTTCGAGATCCGGGTTCGAACATCACGCACGCTGTAGTTTTTCAAAAAACACCTGCGTTTTAACAAATAAAGTTAGTTCATCGTTCTCAGCGAGGTACACGATTGTATATAAAAAATCACGATTGTATATAAAAAAACGAAGTGTATATAAAATATCTTATGTACATATGTATGTATGTATGAAGTTTACCAACTCACACTTGGCTTCATCCAAATCATACTCATTATGAGCCTGTGCCCAGCAATTTAAAAAAATGGATTGCGATGTTTTTTAAACTCGTTTCAATAAATAACAATATATTTTCAATGTCCTAATTTACATGAGTAGTATTTTCTTCTGTGATGGACAGAAAATTATTTCCAATAATTTATAACCTCCATAAAACATATTGTTATTTTTTGTTCCATATTTTAAACAGTTACTACATATTACATACCTCCTTTTTTATTCTCGTTCTTGTATCGTTTTCTTATTTTTTTTTATATTATACATTTGTTTTTGTAGTGTTTGTTTAACTACTACAGTTAAACAAATTCCGTCCATCACGAATCTGTATCGAGAGACGGAAAGGTGGACGGTCTGTGAAGTCTTAGATATAGGGTCCCATTAGCAGCAAGCCAAAGGCTACAGGACTTAACGTTATGATTGAGGCTGCTAGAACCAGAGTCGCCTAATTGCAGTTTAGCGATTTTGACCTATATGCATTTTTGTTATTTAAAATGGTAATCTACAAAACTAGAATGTCTTAAAATTGTATATCAGAACATTGATTATATCACATATACAATTCAATGGCATTTCTGATATTTCACTTTAGTAGCCATTCTTGCTGTAGCAGTCTGATATAAAATAAATATAATTATTTCACATATATGTGTTAACGTACATTAAGTAGACATTGTAGTCCTTCTACATTTATGAGCAACTTAAAACAGAATGGGATTTTAATTTAAATCCATCACAGATATAACCAAAGACTAATTTAAAATATTTCATGTCGTGTCTGCCTACACAATCTATTAAAACTTGAAAGAGTTATGTATTTTTAAACTTTTTATTAAATTGAATATATTATTAAAATTACAATTGCTAAGCTGTAGCCGTAGAGTGAATAAACGAAAATAGATACATTTTTAATATATCTATAATTCATTTTCAGTGATAGTCCAGTAGTATTAAGTTTCTGTTATTTATCTATTCTGTAGCGTTGTAGTCCAAATCCCATGTACTTAGTTATTCATAGAGTATTGCCGTCCATGGACATTTGTAGTCAATTCCAAATAAAATGGAATCGTACTTGAGGGTAAGCAGCAACGTACGCGAGTAGTAAAAGTTCGTTATCACTTATCATCAGATGGATTGCATGCTCATTTCTGGCTTCACAGAAATTCATAACGTCTGTTTTAAAATAAACCCATACGGCATTTCTGACAAAAACTTTTTGCGACAGGATAAACCCACAAACTATGTTATTATCTAAAGTTTTTAAAATAAGAATTTGGAAAAATCCTAAGTTAACGTATTTAAAAGTAAGCGAGGCACAACAAAATGTTCAGTATCCCCTTATTATTAAATCAGTAAGTTTTACCTCAAATACCTCAAATCAAGGATTGATTCTAAAAAGTTGAATGTATATAAAAATATACTAAAAGTATCCAATAAAAAATAAGATAGCTAAAAGTTTTCTTCATTTATATAATGGTCTAAAGTAAATTTTGTAATTGATATAAATACTAATTTATTTTCGAAGGTCAATAGGTGCAGCACAGTTAACTTTGTAGAGTCGTATTAATGGGAGGAGACAAAGGAGTTCGCATGGCAAAATCATATTCATTATTAGCTAAAAAAATAAAATTATTACATTATTTTCTATTTAATTGTAGACTTTAGTAAAAGATATACGTATTCCTACTTAAATGCTGAAAAAAGTCTTAGATTACTCTAAAACGACCCTAGTATCTTAACACGCTTGGTGTGTAGGTTTCATTAAATTATGTCACAATGCATAATAAGTATATCTTAAAAGCAAAAACATGTCTTGTCTAATCTAATCATACCCATATTACCAAAGATTGCAATAATACTGCAGTATAGTAAAAGTAAAATTAATCTTTGATTAGTTTCAACCATCTCATTCTTAGTGTATTCATGTTTCATTAAATAGTGATTTCTTTAAAGTGTGAATAATCCTATGAAGTCGTAAATCCATAAGTATAATAAAAAAATACTTGTGACATGTGAATAATGCCATCCAAGTTTTAACGAGTGCATTTACCTATAAATAGGAAACACAACACCGACCAACTGTTAGACATTGATGTAATATTCTCAGAATTGACAATTTGCTTGCATTAATAATGTGAATTGATTTAGAGCAAAATGTCATATTTCACGTCGTTTCAAAGGTAATTTTATGTGGCACATACCTACGTCGTTTGCGATATTTTAAGTGTGTATACATGTTGTTTTTTAATATATTTTTTGCATGGGGTTCTTCGGCATGTACTACTATTTTTGACTAGTAGGAGCACTGTTTAGCTTAACTAATAAATTAATTTTAGTTAAACAGCTATTATTATTACGTCTATGACAGTTGACTTTCACTTTTGTTAATTAGCGACAAATATGTATTTGGCATGGGATCAGCACATCGGTAGATGCACTTTGTAAGTTGACTATAGGTTACGGAGTGCAAGTTGCAAGCATCAGAGGAACCGGAAAAAATATTTTCTCATTGGATATGAATATAGTAGTGTATCTGTAGTATATGTGTATGTATACCTTTTTTTAAAGTTATAAAACAAATTTATTAAATACTTAATATATTGAATTATTAAATAAAATTATAATATTGAAACGTAGGTTGGTACTGTGACCCTGTGGGAGTAATATTTATTTACGTCTTGCTGTGTTGTGTCATTAATAAAATGTTAATAGATACCACGCTTATTAAATACTACAATATTGTATATACGAGTATGTTTCGTAATTTTGAAAATTGTCCCTTAATTGACCTTGGTAACTTTGAGCTGCCTATGGCAAAGGAGGCTCGCTGGCGACGCGCGGCGCGGCGCGCTGCGCTTGACCGCTGCGTCCGCCATCGTCGTCAGGGAGGACGCAAGGGCGCCGTGCGTCTTGCCGAAATTATTCGGGGCTCGCTGCACAATCGATTTTTCCCGCCCGATGCGGAAAATTCTTCGGGGCGGGGCGGGTGGAGCGCGACGTGAGGAGGGGGCCGAGCGAGGGGGCACAGCGGCAGGGGGGCAGGCGGAGTGCAGCGGGGCGGTGCAACGCGCGCCGCCGTCCCGGCCGTCGGGCAGACAGTAGGACGGCGACGCCACTGTGAGTCGGTGACCACGGCGCGAAGAGCGCGCTCGCCGCACCGTGACATGTAGCGCGGCCGCCGCGCCGCAGCCCCGCGACCACACCGCCGGTGGCGGCGCGCCGATGCGCCTGCCGTCCGGCCCGACGCCCGCGCCGCAAAACGTATCGCATCCTCTCGACCAGTGTCGCTTTCACTGTTACACCTGAAGCGAGCCCTTCGACCCGTCTGTATCGACGACCGTCGTCGGATGGAACCCGGAGTGCGCCGATTCGCATCAAGGTTAGACAAATATTTGAATGTGAGTGTTTGTGCGCCGCCAGCCACTGATCCTGAGCGCCCCAGCGCACCCTTGTACTTCAGCCGTACGCGCACCCCACACGACAACGTAATCACATAGGTAGGTCCCAGGAACTTGAACGAACTCAGTGAATCATTAAAAGAACCATGCACATTGTAACTAACAGTATTTAATGTAATTATTTTTTTAACAATCGGCAGTAAAATTAGCCTAAAATTAAAATATCTCAGTTTATCACTTTTGAAGATATAATTAATGACATGTTTATCATCTATATTTTTTATACTTTAAAATCAATCTAAACTATAGTATAAAACGTTTCATATTATTAACTAACATGCTATTATTTTTTAAGCTAATACTGTAAGAAACTTACAGTTTTGACGACAATGTGTACATATAGAATAACTGATTACAGTCCGCAAAAAGTCATCGAATGTCACGAATTCAAATTCACGCATGAGTCAGGAAAAGCCCGCTGCAAACATTGCTTCCGGGCGTAGTGTTTGCCTATATTTATGTGGCATGTATATGAATGGTTGGCGTTTCTATTAAAGGTTTTAGACTATTAACGTTAATAGCGGTTCAGATATTTGCAAAGTATAAACTGTAAAGGCAATTTGGAGAGTTATGACAGTTTAGTAGTAGGAAAAATCTTTCGTAGCAGTGAGGGCACGGTGGCCGTGGGAATAAGCTCGTTCAGTGTGCAGTTACGGTTAATGTGGGGTAATCTGAAAATGTTTTCACGTAAATTTAGTCTGAATAATTTAGTTTGTGTGTTGTTGCAATTATTAGTAATTCTCCTAAGCGCACATCTTTTCATGTAGTATAGATGCAACACCGTGACAATATTTTCCTGCTGTGGTTAAGATGCATTCGCTCGCGATTTTAACGTTTGTCTTTATCTTCAAGTTTTCAGTTCTTGGCGTATTTAGTTTGCTTTTATCGCAATCCTTTATTATTTAAATTAAATCAAAGTATTAATGTTACGTGATTTTTAATACAATTAACGTAAAGTTTTAATATTCTCAAATATTTATTATTAGAGCTTTAGCGCATTTTAAAATAATAAATTCATCACTATGCAAACTAAAACTCATTTATTCTTTAATTTGTCACTGATGCATGAAATTTTATTTTTAACGTCACAATTTAAGTATATTAGTCTTTCGTTGTGGATAATTAAGCGCGGTATTTCTCGTTTACCGTTGGTACATTTTATGGTAGATGCCTATTTGTTAATTGTTTTTGCATTTACTTTGACAGTGCCATTAACCAAACAGTTTTATACTTTAAAGTATTATTCAACATAAATATATCCCTTCTTAAGTTATACATATTTAATTATAGATATCCCTGGACTTTTCTTAATAATTCTTCAACATCAATAAAATCTTCAAGTAGTGTCTTCTTAATTTTCTTTTAATTTTTAAAAAAATATTTTAAATAGGTTCTGTCACTTGAATTATTGACTCTACATTTTAAAATCGTTTTTTAATCAATAATTTTCTAAATTTGTCTGAAACCCATTTGTATGTTGTGTTCTTGTATGAATCTTATTAGTATTTAATTCACAAGAAGGAAGTATACCTCTAAAATTGTGTAAAATAAGAGAAGCATATTTTAGGAGTTCTCCTTTCATAAACAAATTAGTAGACTAATATTATCATGTATACCTACCGTAAGTAACTGTAAGGACGGAATATTTTTTATCGTGTGTTTTCCATACACTTTCGTATATAAATTTTATCTATATGCAGTAAAAAAATTCAAATTATTCATCTTTAAACATTGCTTATACTAGTACCTAACATAGAAGGATTTTCTTAAACGCAGATGTTTGAGAAAACGCAATAACATTTTTGTTTTTTTTTTAACCAATGATACGTAGGTATGTCCTTTTATACAAATTCTGTCAAAATTGTATGTGTCTGAAATGTGTGTTCGTTTTCGGTTACAAGGTAGTAGGTACTTCTTTTTTATTAACTATTAATTTTGTATTATAAGCAAGATATGGTTGTGTTATGTTTTACTATAGGTTTTATTGTAATCCTTCAAAACCTTTGAAAGACGCATCAGTACAATTTAAAGTTTTTCTTATTATATATTGTTAGAAATAGACAAGCATTACCACTACGGATTGCGAAAATTCCACTTTATCCTAAATTGAACCCCTCTTTATCTCCACTTATTGTACATAACATATGTATTGTATATAACATCATTAGCTACGAAAACTAAAGTCAACAAACTAATAAAGTTTAGGAAAATTATACAATGTAAAATAAACAGAATGCGCCATCAAATTTAGCATTATCAAGTTAGCTTGCTATGTTTTTAGCAATTATCGCTCATAGGCATTATTTGATGGCGACGTAGTCTCATAGTTTCATATATTTTAAGGCATAACAATATCAATTTATAACTAAACAACATCCCATAATTTAAATAGACACCTAACAATAAATGGAGGCTTAGAAACTTATTTTGCATAGAACGAAATTCAGCAGATGCAACTTTTCAAGTATGTAGCATTAATTAAACATTATTAATTAATAAAGAAGTGTCATTCTTTGTTATCGTGTTAAATTTAAGTCTCATTTAGGACAATGGATGTAGCCATTCAGAAATAAAGTTAATCTAAACATTCTGATTCTGTTATTACTACCTATGTTACGTGGGCTTTTTATGTAATTTAGTTTTATTGTGAAATTACATTAATTTTGACTGAAAGTAACTTACATTTCAATAAAATATAACCTTTGAGAACTTTGTAAAATTACATAAAAATATTACTTATATTGATAAAATTGTATCTTAAAAATACAAGAAAAAATACCTATTGCAATTTAGCTTCATTTCAGGCATCGGGAAATTACGGTGTATAAGTTGTTTGGAATTATATAATTTGTAAACAAGACATAAAAACGAAAATGAATGTCATTTATACATATCGTAGCAACGAGCAATTAATCACTTGAGCGCACATATAAATTCTTATGTAAAAGAACATTACTGTTACGATTACATTCTTGCTGTGAAGTAACATATTAATCTAAAAAATCTACTTCTTTAAGAACTGGTTTCTAACTAGTCTGTGAACTTTGGTGACCTTACAAAATTTCAATATGCATGGAAATATTATTCTGAAAAACAAAAGAAAACTTCAACAAATCAAAAGAATCGTATATGTACTTCACCCACATTTCTATATATGTTTATTTATAGGGACTATCCTACAAATTGTATAATCGTAATTCCAAACCTACATTTTATAATTTATATTATACTTTTCAATGAAAAAAAAAATTATATAAAAGTTATAAATTAGCAAGTCATGTAATTAGTCAAGTAATTAAATGATGTTACTGGGCCAGGACGAAGATTGAACTCATCAGATGCCTCACCATCCCTCATCAACCGGTGAAGTACCATTGTCATAATTTTAATCAATTGTTAGGTATTTCTTGTATCGCATGGACAATTGATATTCACATCAATAACTCCCCGAAAACATAATATCTGGGTCCACAGGAACAGTTACGCACCTACAGGATTAGGTTGAAGCACAATAAAGTAAAATCTTCTCTGGAGTGGATTAAAGATTGGATTATAGGGTGTTGATATTAAAGAATTTTACAATAGCTACAAACCGCCGTATCAATCATTATAATTTGTTTTAGTATACAACTAAAAGAACGAAGAGAAGGATAATTTATTTAAGATAAACTACGATTTCACAGCAAGATTAGTAATTTGACTTTGCTGAACAGTCATACACGAAATAAAAATATAATGCTATCGTCGTATAGGTAGCAGATAACGGCTATTTTTACAGTATTTATGCTGTTCTGACCTACCTCACATCACAATCAACTCGACGAATGCCACAGATATACAAAAGGTGTTTTGATTGAACGATACCTAAATAAGACTGATATAAATACTTATATAATTATCTCAAATCTTATAACAGTAAATATTGAATGCCAAATAACTAAACCAGTTTGATCGATATGAAACATATAAGCTCATTTTTGGACCTTTTTTGTTCAGATTATTACTATAAAATGTTATGTTGTTAGGTACTTTGGTACATTTAGGCTCTACAGCAGGAAGACAAGGGTTGATGAAATGTAACTATAATATTGAAAATTATAAGAATTTTCCTAAAAGGTAATATTAGCAATATTAAAAAGTGGCGGTCTTCAAATTTTGATAGGAAAAAATGTTGATAATCAGTTGTCCCGCGCGCGCTCAAGGTTATCAGATGTAATAAATAGCCTACCAGATAGCGTCTGAGTGAATTGAAATATGTTACGTGCGAATATAATGCGCGATAAATGCAACAGGAATTTGCACAATTTTAGGAGTTATAAAAAGTTGTAGGCGATGGAAATTTCATGCAAATGGATATAAAATCCATACAGCTACAGAAATTCTTATGTTAATTATGAATTGATAACCGTTTAAGAGATCTCAGGATTGGATATTCTACGTCAAATTAGTTTTTTTTTTATAAATTCAGATTTGAAATAAACAAAGATATTACAAATCATTGAAGATTTTTTTTTCTGGGAAGAATTCAAAATTAAAATATATCGAAATTAGCTGTCACAGTTCTATTATATTTTTTTAAACTGCAACTGTTAATATTTATATTAGACTGAGAATGGGTGATTCAGGTACTAGATGCAAATATATATTTGCATATTGATAAGGTTAATTAAAATTAATATTTATTACTTTAAAAAAATGTATGTCTACGTTTAAGTCTTACTCTTGCAATTATGCGTCGATTTTGTAGTAAAGCCTGTAGTGAATTAACAGTGATCTATAGCAGATGGCGCCACATTTAATTTTACCTTTTTTAATTATTTAAGTTATTATTATTTAGCAAAATCTAATATTTATAACACAGCGTCATCTATGAGAGAGTTATAAGGACTATAGATATTGGTCTATTAATGTAGGTAATAGTTGGTATATGTACTCGTTTTTGAGTTCCTACCTAAATTCTTTGCTACTATAGCTATGCATATTAGTGTGAAGTAGTTTCATTGGCACAGCTATTTTAAATATTACTTTAGTATACAAATCTTTATACTAAAATTCATACTAAATCATACATTTCACTTAATTTTGTAAAACATTCTTTAAATAAGTATTTAAAATTAAAAAATATATGTTTTTTACGAAGAATAAATATAAAGAAACAGTCCGTAAAAGGTTCACTAACAGTTATTACAATTAAATAGCTACAGTGTATAATAGACTAATTCAAGTTTGGTAAACTGTATGACCTTGACAAAGCGATAATAAAGCACTACCTCGATGATTTTGAGATATGAGACACGTAATATGTACTAAAAATTATAATTACTATAAAATACCGATCACGACAGATATATCAACCATGCTTTAAAACTACTTAAACTGTAGAAATATGTTACGAAATATCAAAAATACGTTAAGTGATTACAGTAATGAATATAAAAATGGATTAATTTGACTATAAGAAAAAAGGAAAAAATAAATAACTACTATAGACTATAGATAAGTTAGATCATAGTACAACACACCATAGTACCCGTGTCAAAGACAAAATTCCTAAAATGAATGAAAACGAAGAAAAAAATGCGAAATTGATCATCCTTTGTTTAGGAAGTTCCTCCATATCGTAGCGTCATCAGCCTGCAAGCGTCCGCGTCCAATTGTTCCACGGAAAACTGTTTTCCGGTCAATCTGAGTAGGTGGGTTTATCCTTGTCTACGGGTTGCAAAGACAACGTTACTTTTTACATAATAGCTAATTTTCTCCTGCTGTTAACGTTTTTAATATCGCCACGACGAAAGGACATAAAGAAAATGATAGATCATAGGCCGCGCTATCCAATTGCGAGTTAAAAGACTTCACATACCCTTTTTTAACACTCTCTTAGATATGTGGGTAATATAACTGGATAAGTTCGAATAAATCAATTCAAATTCAATTCAAAGGTTAAAGTTCGCTACTTTAATTATTTTTATAAATGTGACATGACATTAAAAGAATTTCATCTAATTATCTATTTTAATTTAGGAAGTCAGTAGACTAGTTTTTTTATTGTGTAAAGGTAGCAAACGGCATGCTACCTGGTGGTAAGTCGTCACTGACGCCCATGGACGTTAGTAGTCATCCCCAAGTACGATTGACCCAGGGTTGACCACAAATGCGTTACTACCCTTGAGGGCTAAGCTGTTCGCCTCGCTTGTAAGTATAGCCGGAAACCACGCCTCTCCAAACCGAAACACAATAAATTGCTTCACGGAGGATTATGAGTGGCAAACTCGCCTGGCAAGTTCAGTTAAGTATACTACAAAAGTTAATACAATTTTGGCAGTTGTATGTATCGTCTATTAGCTATTAAGCAATATATCACCGCATTATTGTATTACCCGTGGGACAGGAAAGTGCGAACCACAACAAACGGTTTGTTAATGGAGCTTCTTGTTCGATAATTGTAACATTAGTCGTATTAAATTTTAATAATATAGGTAAGTATCTATACTTTAGATGCGTTTTATATTTTATTGTATTTTGTTTATTATTATATAATCTGCCAGAATCAATTTATTGTGTTTCGTTTTGGAGAGGCGTGGTTGCCGGCTATATTTTAATGCGAGGCAAACATCTTATTTCTCAAGGGTAGCAACGCATCTGTGGTCAACTTCCTGTACGATTTATTTGTACTAGATGATCACTAATATCCATGGGCGGCAGTGACCTCTTACCATCAGGTGGACTGCATGCTCGTTTGCTACCTGAAGACAAAAAAATGGTATAAGCGTAGTTAATGTTATTAAAACATTGCGTTTTGAATTTCCCTAAAACGGTATCCGTACATAAATCTATCCTAATCCAATCCTAAAAGATAAAGTACCATTTTATGCGGTTGCTACGATTAATTAAATCATTAGTGATTATTTGTTTGGGGATAGTTTTCTGAGGTTATACCTTCACAGCACAGTTCTTACAGTTAGTTTAGTTACCCTAGTGAATCAGTAAAGGTAATGTCCAAATCGAACTACTTTTTGTGTTAAATTTTCATATGTTAAATTACATTACTGAAATATGTGTCTTATTGCAGCATATTTAATATATACTCATTAACATGTTTGTGACGAGAGAGTGGGAAACTAACTTAAACGCGAAATAAAATAATACGATATAATATACATAATATGTATTTTCTAGATATATTTTGAAAGTCATATTAAGCATTTTATAACTGAATATTTTATATGCAAAACTAGGTCGATAGATTTTTTCCAACTGTGCCTCACGTAGACTTCGAATTTTATTAACAGATATATAAATTATTTTAGTGTTGGTATTTTTTTAATTCATTTTCTTACATTTTTGTACATGTGCAAACATTCAATAATATTAAGCGATTTACATTAGATTTAGCATTATGAGGAGGTCCTTGCCACCACAGTTTTTTAATTTTATTTAATTTCTGCCAAAACTAAAACCATACAGTTTTATTTTATTTTAATTTCAACAACGTTAGAATAATAGTGCGCCACGGAAGGTCCTAAGATGGCCTCGGAACTCTGTAAAAGGCATTAGATTAACATGATAAAATTAAAGTTAAAACAATAGCTTCTGCATCATGAGGTATATAACATAGGTATATATAATGAAGCATTTCTAATAGATTTTCGAATTATTATTTACAAAAAATCCTGATGACCCTAAAACAAACCAACAAGTCAATGATACAATCAATAATGACACCAACACTTCAACAATAATAACATTACAATATGTGGTAATAAAAATTACTGACCTAGTGCCCTAACTTAATAAAATACTTTTTATTAATTTTATTAATATGGTTAATATGGCAAAACCGATACAATATAACAATCGCCAAATTTTGTAACTAAAGAGACTAATAAAATTCAAAAATATTTTCTTTCAATCAACAATCACTCAACTATTATATTCTACAAATTCTCTAAAAATCGACATAGTTATTTCATTTTGTTTTCATTTTCATGTTCAATTTAATAAGTTCTATGATACCTGTGCCATTTTCGCAGCACACGTCGGAAAATCAGGAAGTGTTTAAATAAATGGAACCCACAGTTAAGTTTAAAAAAATATATATTAATTGGAAGTTGATGAAAATAAATTACGATTACTCTTATTTTAAAAGAAAACTTGTTTGGTAGTATTTCCGTGAAATATTAACGAAACAGCAAACAAAATTAATGGTAATATTTATTTGGCTAACATTATTTCTTGTCAAAGTTAATATTTGACAAATAAAAGACACAGATTTAATAGTCAGGTAGCATATTTTAAGTGATCTGAACTGTTGATGTCATCGCTCACGTCATATTCATCAGCAAATTCGGTTCATTAAAACTTATTGATTATGAAAAAATAACCTGAAAATAAAGACCATTCGACGAAAAATTAATACTTTTCCCGTGCATGATTTGAAGTTTTTTTTAATTGTAACTTTTATAGCGTGCGACCGCCAAATAATTGAATTAGTTCAATTCAAATTGCTTTAAAGCTAGAGTTAGTACAGAGCGCGCTCGCTCATAATGCGTAACCGTTGAAATTCGGAATTTATCCGCGTGCCCATATTTCGGGCATAGCAACTATCTGCAATCGAAAAAGTCAGCCGCCGCCGCACGCACTCATGCACACCGCTTCACACATGCACCTAGCTCACAATAGTACCTAGGTTATATAACGTCTACATGACTTCTACACTAAGCCAACCAACTGAACGAAACTTTAATGTGGGACATTTTTTTTAACTTTATATTTTCGACGATGTGTACTTATTTTATGGATAGTTAAATATAATATATATATTAAAATATTTATGGATATTTTTATGAAATTTAAGTAACAACAGAAACGCTCAAAACTATTGACTACGACTATATATCTTAAGTACCTGACTATCTGATCTAGTGCCTGCTAGATGCGATACTACATTTTTGGGTTAGTTTAGTTTTTTAATATTTAAATGTGTCCCTTGATACATTCGTTTCATTACAGTATTGCTTAATTAAATCTTGCGGTATGCTTCTGTGTCAGGCAAGATGGAAAATAAAACTGTATCTTTCGTATTGCATCAGACGTGAGTTTCGCAGACGATCTCATGCCCGGAGTGGACACTAGGGCATTAACAACACAACTGTAAGTCATATTATTATTTATTGTATTACTTTAGGTGTCCAAATTATAAACATAACATAGTGTAGTTAAATAATAAATATACATTCATAAAAACTCAATCAGATAAAATCAATATTTTTCAAAGTCGCTATACTTAAGTTAATCGTGGACTGTCCTGCAAATAAATAAATGATAGACATCCTTCGTCTACGCACACAAACGAATGAAATAGTCGCACGAACATATGTCCGGGCGCAGACTTTACCCTTGAATTGAATGTATGCATAATACTAGATACTTAATTAGCGTATTGATAAAAATGTGATAAACTAATCGCCAATACGACTAGCAGACGTGGTGCAATGTCTTGAATGTCGCATTGTTGAATTATACTAAAAAGAACATCGCAATAAATCAATATTCAGATCGACATTAAACTGATATCACTTATTTTTTCAAAATAGATACTTCATCAGCTCTCCCAGGTTGCATCGAGTACGCGGCTAGAGAGAATTTAATTTCTTATGCTCTATGGAGGCAACTCATACTTCTATCATCCTTGAACACCTGAAACAATATGCGTTTTTAATCGTTTATTCAATAAAATACATTTTATATTGTTAAATGTGAACGTAGCCATTGACTAATTTTAAAAATAGAATCGGTCAGTAATGCATTTTCCTTATAATATTTTTTACTGCTTTACATAGTACTAAAAAGGTAAAGATGATAATTATCAAGATTTATATTTCGCTTTTAATTTTATAGTATATAAATAATATGATTAGAAAAATATTTCACCTAACAATAAGGTCTTTAACTTATACAAACCATGTACTATACCTTGCTACATGTTTTTGTCTATGGGATTATCGGTGGTAATTACCCTGTGGAACTTTATAGTCCTACCATTTGTGAGATAATAGGCATGATGACAAATTTTGAATAACTGTTTTTTTATGTTCAGAAATAAATATTATATACAATGAGTATC
>DWNR01001718.1:0-14418 GCA_018250455.1 Polygonus leo | reverse complement strand
AGTGGTCACTGCCGCCCATGGACATCAGTAATCATCCCCAAGTACAATTAAATCATACCTAAGTTTGATCATAGATGAGTTTCTACCCCTGAGGACTAAGATGTTCGCCTCGTGTATAAGTGTAGACTTATACGCCTAAGAGATCGAAGACATGTAAAGACTATCAATATGCACTTTGCCATTTTATACCAAAAACGGAATATTATATTTGAGAGTATATATTATATACTCTTTGAGTGTGTGCATAAAAGGATCCTATCTAACTAAATTTTTAAACAAGTTCATCAAAGTATCTGTCAGTTCCATTAATCTTGTTATTTTATGTTACATATATGATTTCTGATGATTCAGAATATTTTGATCAAGGTTTATCTATTCTAAAACCAAAATATAAACAATAAACTATAATTTTCATAGGCAATATCATAATATTATCTGTATTGAATTCCAGGCATGGTCAGAAGCGGTATCAAAGGCTTTAGAATCACGAGACGGTGTAACACCAATCAAGGCTCTACCGTTCAGTCCGTCGCAGTTTTTGAACTCCCCTGCTACTCTGTCGTTCCCTAACTTCGATTGTACGCCTTTGAGACAAGCCACGCATGCTAAGGTGGGTATAGTGAATTTTATTAATGTAATTGTGGTAGCAAACGAGCTTATATTATATTTGATGTCAAGTGGCCACTGCTGCCCATATTATCTGTGTCAAACCTTGCAGTGAACTGTACAATTGGAATGTTAATGTCAGTTAATGTTAATGTTTGTTATGTTAGTAACAAAGAAGTGAGAACAGTTAGTATCTTTGAGTCCTTTAGATGTCAAATTAGGTTGCCACTTTAATATATTTTCACCTTTGACTATGAAATTATATTTTTGAAATAATGTTAAGCTTTTAGTATAATTGAAGAAATGTTGTGGGAGTCGAAATCCAACACAGAAAAAGTCCTACTAATTAATGCAGACTAATATGTTCATCTCGATTTTAGGTATAACTGGCTATATTTAAGGTGGATGAATTTTATCATGTGGCTATTACTAAAAATACAAACTATTCCATAATACTTGTTTTATAAAAGACACAATGTTTTGATCATCTCTTTGTGTATTACAGGAATGGGGAGCGAGTCCACTACTGAACACACCAACTCCAGCAAACATTACTCCCGGTGGCACGCAACTGAAGAGTAACACGCCCAAGTAAGTTCCTGTTCAAAAATAAATACCTGTCCTATTAATTATAAAGACTAATTATATAAATGCACAGAAAAATAGTCATAAACGGTTATAAAGGTATTATTAAGGTAGTAAACGGTAATGTAGCTATTTAGCTGATTTTGAGTATCTGCTGACCATGAAAAATGAAAAATCGGCGTGTTTGTATGAGGAGAGTTATGAAAGTGGAAGAAGCTAGGCAAGTATGTCAGAACCGTGCCATTTGGCACTCGATACTCTCTGCCTACCCCGTTAGGGATTTGGCGTGAAGATGTGTGTGTGTGTGTGTGTGCTGACCATGAAGATTTCACATTAACAAACGTGAATGCTTGAACCAGTGGCCTAAGCAGCGGTTTTGATCAATTTGCATTTACGTTATTTAAAATTATGTATAAGCTGTAAATGTTTAAAAGATACGTGTTTTATACATAATTTATACATGACTAAAAATATTTTCATTTCAAATTTCAGAACACCAACACCTTTCAAAATAGCGATGGCGGAAATCGGCAAGAAATCCGGTCTGAAGTATGAACCATCAAGTCCGGGTCTACTGGTTGAAGATATAACTGAAATGATACAACGGGAAGAGAACTCTGATAGCACGGTGCAACTCAACGATTCCATGCTATCCTCTACTGCTGAACAGGAGAATATGCAACAGGTGAGTTTTGTATGAAATTATAGAAATTAGTCTAAATTCTAATTTTGGAATAGTTGTTTTGATCGCCAACTTCTCAATTAATATTACCTAATAGCCAAGCAGATACCGAGTAGGATTGTAAGTGTTAAATAAAAAAGAAAAAAAAAATACAGTACTTTGTTATATTAATAAAATTAAATAAATTATTTAATATTGTAACCTGTGATCTTTAGAATGCATAACAAAGAATATAAGTGGCCGAATATTCGATATAATATATAATCACTTTGTCGGGTTTCAAGTAAAGTCGTATCATGTACATGGAACTGAACATCAGCTCTCTATAAGTGACGAAATAAATCGATATATATCAGTCTCGCCACTCAGATGGCGAGAAGGAAAGCAATATACACTAGGGGTCGTGTCATATTCGACGCGATGGTGTTGTACGTTTACTTTATTGTCTAGTATATTACAATTTATCGTTGTGCCAACGCTTTACCGCGTTTCCGTTTCACCCGCTGTATGACTGTTAGTACGTCACGTGACGTCACTACGTCAATGTTTTAAGCGCCGTAGTCTCTGCAACGTCATATACACGTCACTGACGTCACGCCTCCGTCCGCAGGGCAACGACTCGGGCATCGGCAGCGGCAGCGGCGGGCTCTCCCGGCGCGGCAAGGAGAACAGCGAGCCGCACAGACGCGCGCGCAAGGCGCTCGCCAGCAGCTGGGGCGCTGCGCTCACCAGCACGCCGCGCGCGCCCGACATGGAGACGCCGGTGTGTCTCTCTCGCTTTCTCTCTCTCGCTCTCTCTCCCTCTGCTTCTATTTCTCTCCATTTATTTCTCTCTCCTTCTTTTTCACTCTTTCCCTCTCCCCCACTATTTCTCTCTTTCCCCCTCTAATTCTCTTTCTCTTTCTCTCCCTCTCTACCTCTTTTTCTTTCTCCCCTTCTATTTCTCTCTCTCTCTCCCTCTATTTCTCTCTTTCTCTCCCTCTCTCTCTCTCTCTCCCTCCCTCCCTCTATTTCTCTCTTTCTCTCCCTCTATTTCTCTCTCCCCCTCTATTTCTCTCTCTCCTTCTCTCTCTCTCTCTCCTTCTCTCTCTCTCTCTCCCTCTCTCTCTCTCTCTCTCTCTCTCTCTCCCTCTATTTCTCTCATGACCACAATTCTTGCGTTCCAGCTTGGAAAGGCGCGGTTACCGTCCATACTAAAAAATGAGGCGATTGCAACGATCACAGCGATCGTAGGGGTAGCAACGCATCTAAGATCAACCTCAGGTTACGATATAATCGTACTTGGATATTATTACTAATGTTCATGGGCACCAGCAACCTCTTACCGTCAGGGCTGTATGCTACTTTATCTACCTTTATATGATAAAAAAGAAATAAGTAAAAAATGTATGTGGTAATGTCATTGTCAACGAACTCCACTTACTCTAGCTTTAGAAAAAAATGAGCGGCTCTTACCAAATAACCCTAAAGTTTAACTAATAAAATATACTTTGTTACAGAGCAAAACGCTAGCGGGCGACAGTTCAGTCCTATTCTCGCCCCCATCCATCGTGAAACATTCGCTGCTGGAAGAATCGACGAGTCTCCACAGTCTGATGAGCGCGGAAAACACGCCAGAGAACCTTAAATACGAAGACATTGACATCGAAACGGTCATCAGTGAGAAAACGAAGGTACAACACAGGTCCATTGTCCCTACTAATCCTTCACCTAACACCTTACATCCCGATCTAATAATGTATGACCATTTGTACGCAAGTAACAATCAATTTGATACGAATCCGAACGTTTTCAAAGACATAACGAATGTCGAATCGCCTAGAAGTTTCGCGAGGTTAAACGCAGATAGACTTAGGACTATAACGAGTGTTAATGAATTATCCTGTGACAGTACGAATAGTAATCTAATAGCCCCAAAGCAAGTACTAGCTAACGCTTTAGCGGATCATATTTACAAAGTGACCAATCAGAAACCGTCTACGTCGAGAATAGACGAGATTTTAACCAATAAAATCATGACTACGACAGTGAAAAACGATTATACGCAAAAGGAAAATCAGTGGTGGCAAATGGAAAATAAAGACACCGGTCAAAGCGAAGATATATTTAATAGCGATTATTACGTGTTTAATAATATGTAGGTCTTTATAAACGAGAATGAATCAAGGTTAGTGATTTTATAAGCGCTACGATTAAAATTATGAAAGCGTAGTGGAAATTAAATGGATGTAAGGAATCATGTTTTATACACATGACAAATCATTTTGTTTGAATCAAAAACAATGAAACATTGAATTGAAAATATAAACTATGGAATTAGTTTATTCACGGAATGAACACAAACTTAATTAATAATGCTAAAATTAAGTTAAAAAAATATGGATTAAAAATAAAGTAAAATGGTTACTTTAAATCATGTCTTATAGTTACTGAAATAATATAAAATAATTTATTCAGAAGACGTTACACTATACTAAAACGGTATCTGTAAAAAAATCATAAAAATTAAAATGATTATAAAATACACGGAATATACGCTTAATATTACTGCAAAGTGACCGAGTTATTTCAAAGTACAATAGTAATAGTAATATATAATTTTTAATTATGTACTCAAAATATACTTAGTTGCTTCAAGTAAAATGAACAAACTTACTATTAAGGTAATATTCATTTATGAGAAACCCGGCTAACGAAAACAATGTAAATTGAAATATGCTTAAAATATTTAAAAGATGAATAAAAATACAATAAAATACAGTGATTAATGATGTTATAATAAACATAACCTTTCGGTTATTCAAAAAATAATGTAGTTTATTCAAAAATAAAATAAGTTATAACATAAAAATAACTCTTCGAAGTTACTTGTTGAAGGTGATGTAAAATTCTTTAAGACTCGTTGATATTGCATTTGTAATAGATTTTTTGAAAGTAAAATGATATTGATTAGTATGTAGGCTTTTTAAATAAAGATAGATTAGAGGAAGTAGTCGAATAGACTCCTAAATTGATGAAGGTAATTATAAAAGTGAAGGAAAACATTGGGAGACAATAAGAGAAGTTATTCTTAGTTTTCTAAGATGGGTATAATCATTCGAAGCGAAAGTTTTGAATTAGGAGTCTATTGTTTATATTATCTACTATAGGTATAAGTGCACCAAACTTTTTTTATAACAACGAGGGTATAAAGTAGGCTACCAAAGATGAAAACTTCATCAGATGAATATCGTTTTTTAATTAATATATTGCTAGCATTTAAATCGAATTAGGGTTATTTTTTTTAATAATCGATAAAATTTATACCTCAAGTTTACCATGCACCAAATTTTTTTAGTGTTACTAGGTTTAAAATTTCGAATTTTAAGAATTTTCAAGTATTATAACGTAGGGTAAGAATAAGTAGGGCCTAAATACTTGTTAGTATAAAAAAACAAGTAGTGAGAAAAAAACGTCATGAAAGTATTAAGAAATTTGGCTGTATGATGAATAATCAAAGCCAAAAATTGAGTGAAAAGAAAACTAACAATTCCTTTTTACGTTAGGTACCCTATCCTATCCTTGTATTTATTTATTGTAGAAGTCTATTAATAGTATTTGCTTTGTAATTTTGCCTGTAAAATTATTAACATTTTTTTTTCTTAATTTATCCATTTCGATTTACGCTGTCGCGTTGTGTAATGTAATTACGTAACTATTTATTTCTACTTTTTTTTGTTAAAGCTATTAACAATTTTAATATATCGGCAGCTGTACTTAAGAGTACTTTGTTTGAAATAAATAAATGACATTACCTTATACCTTATTCCCGCCATTTCTAAGCCCTTCCCGCCTTTACCGATCCTTCACAATATTGACAGGCCAGTGTTGTTCTACTTATTTTTTTTTCTAATTTAAAAAGACGTATTTATTTTTTATTTTTTTTGTTAAAGCGATTGTTTTTTGTTACTATTTATGTTTTTTATAAATTGTTTAATTTATTCTGTAGCCGTAGTCTTGTAGATGGCAACATTTTGTGAACATTTTTTGTAGTTTTATTTTCATATTGTTTTGTAGTTTAGTCACTGTCAATATTGCTTGTATTCCCCAATATCCAAATGGTTTCCAATGTCATTTTTTATTTCAATAAATGTATTTAATATACAAATATGTTTGTTTTTTTATGCATCCTTTGGCTGTCTTTTTGTATTAAAATTACTAATTGCTTTATTGATCTAATCAAATGTAATATTTATAATTATAAATATAGGGCAAAGTTTCAAAGAGACTTCATTCACTTATGTGTGTATACTTCAAGCAAATTATGATAAAATGTTAGTGCCTATTTGTCGAAAGCGTGTCAATAATTAACATTGCTAGAGTCAGAGTAACCTAACTGCATTTTAGAGAATTCTGACCCTTGTGCATTTTCGTACATATATTAGAAAATTAGTTATATTTCTTAAACGTGTATATAATTTTAGGCTTTTGGGCTGTTACCATTTTTAAGTAACACAAATCCAAATATGTCAAAATCGCTAAAATGTACTTTAGGACTGCTTCTAGCAGCGTCAATTATACTCCGCATTGTATTTTATATTACAATATTGTATATTACAATAACAAATGGGCACTTCAATGATAAGTAGCCACTGTCGCCCATAACATCTATAACAATGTCACTGCGAATGATAGCTGGTTGATATTCTCTAGTTGTGGAAATGTAATATACGTTACAACACTAACGGTCCTCATGTCCATAATTAAATAAAATAAATGAAAGTAATGAAATGAATGAATGATTGAATGAGTCTTATGTAATCATAATCAGTAAGCTTTATGTTATGAATTAGGTTACAACAAATATGTTGCTTCACCTGAGTTGCTACTCCCAATTACGGTCCTATTCATGAAAAAATATTCCAATAGATCGGAATCGGAATTTCCAAGAAAGAGGATGTTTTCTATAGATTTCGAGGATGTATTTAAATTATTTTCAAGAATAAGCGCCCTGGTTTATTTAACAAAACCTTAGGTTCTGGTATATAAAGTTGTAGAATGTGAGAATAGGAAATTGAATCTAATCCTATCTATTTCACGTGGAGGAATCTTATCAGTTCTAAACTAGATAGTTACTGTAATACACATTCAAAAGATGACGTTTTGAAAACAGCGTTGGCTATCGGGTGGATATTCCCTGCTGTAGAACACACACAGGCTGCAAGAATCAGAGTGTTCTAATTGCATTTTAGCGACTTTTGAACTTATGTTTTTATTTATAGCATAATGGTAGCAAACGAATATGCAGTTCACCCATGAACATTAGCAATCAACCCTTACTACGATTGATCGTACCTACGGTTGACCACAGATGCGTTGTTACCCCTATGGACCTGGGCGTTCGTCTTGAGTGACAAGCATTGTAGCTCTTTGCATTTTCATATTTAAAAAATGGCAATCTACAAAACCAGAGCGATCTAAACTTATGTCCATGAGCGGCAGTGGCCTTTTCATTATCAAGTGGACATGGAACACGTTTGCTATCTCTATAGGTATTGTAAGGAAAGATAGCTTTGTGGTTAATGTTCCGATCTCTAACGTTGCGCCTGGGTTCGAATCCCAGGCACACACCGAAGATTTTTTAAAAATTACTCCCTCGCGTCTTGTAATAGAAATTGCTTTTTTATATTTGGACAATTGCTTAATGCCTCTGGGATAAAATTCCTTAAAATAATAGTCAATCACATGAGTGACGCTCATACAATGAGTAAAAGATTATTTGTATAAAACCAAGGCGAAATTTAATTTTTAAGACTTTGGGTAGGGGAAAAATTTATGGGTTCGCGTCAACAACATGCTAATGCTTAAGGTATATTATGTTTATAAGCTATAGCTATGAGATCGCTTAAGGTATATTTATAGCTATAAATTTTGAGTGAACTATAAACATACTTTAAACACAGGTACGCGCGTAAAAATTATGAAATTTCAAAATTTTAATACTAAAATTCTATCAGCAGTCCTTATGATTGCCATCTCCTTATTTCACTTACTAATATTTCGAACAAATATTTCAAAATTACGAACATTATAGTCCAGATGTAGCAACGCATATGATGTCGACCTGAGATAAGGATTAAATTAAATAGTATTTCCGAAGCGCTGTAGTATGGACTATGTACTAAAAATATGCAAAAATAGCTCTTCTTCAAACTCTGTTATGCATTGCAGACTGATCGCAAAAATGTCAGCAAGCGATGGTAACCACTTAACATAATGTGGGCTACATTGTCTGCCTTATCGCTAAGTTTAAATCTATACATATAATAAAGCTAAAGAGGGTCGAATGTCTGTACATGGAATATATTCAAAAAAAAGTTGGCTGGGGATACTTAGGGACGATAACAGAACACGTTCCAACAGTTTTTAGAATTTTGTCTGTTTGTCTGTTTATCTGTTTATTTGACCGCGCATCACGTAAAAACTTAACTAATCCGTCGAGAAGACCCCCGGCCAGGTTTAAGGCCATAAAAATTTAACCCCTAAATGGAGAGGTAGCGGGCGGAGCCGCGGGCACAGCTAGTTAGTAATAAAACAATTTAGGGTTGACTACTATTAATTAAGTAGAAGTAGCAGTTAGTAGTAGACACACCGCTTACAAAAATATGTTTGTTTTTGTTATATTAGATACGTCGTGGATCAGACGAGCCTATAGTGTTGAAGAAATCTGCGGTCAGGTCGATCAAGTTTGACCAAGAGCCGACTGATGTTAAGGAAGAGAAGCCATCTTTTATATTGGTATGTATTTGGTATATATTATGACCTTTTGAGTATGACAACTTAAGTTGTGATAACCTACTTCATTATACATATATAAAGTTTCTTATATTATACCATAACTAATTGTAATTATGTACACACATTGTCAGGGAAATATAACTGAACACTTATTCTAAGGTTGAATCTATTGAATAATATTTTAAGATTTTAGTCTCTCACATTGAGGTGCAGGGTTCAAATCTGACGCACACACCAGTACTAGTTCTACTACCAGCGCACTGTATAAACAAATTGAAATACTAATTTATGTGTTAGCACGATTCACGACATTGCTAGCGCCATCTATTGAGTGATAGCAATTCAGAAAAAAAAATGTCGCAAGTACTCTTCTCTTGTATGGGATATTAAAGGTTTTTTTTTCTTATTTTAAGTATTTAAGAGCTATTATGATTCAAGATATAGAGTCTTGCGACAGATGGGTAAAGCGTAGGGGTAACAGTGAAGTCCTAAAAATAAGGTTTAGGGGCATCCTTTGGGTACGAAACTCCAAAAAAATAGACACGAATCGAGTATCTCCTCCCTTTTTGAAGTCAGATTATAAAAGAGTCAATTTTATATTTTTCAGAGCGACAACAAATGGGAAACATTCGCTTGCGGCAGAACACAGGACCAGCTTGATTTAACTTTGTTAGCTCATCAATATTTGAAGAAAACTACGTTAAAACCACGGTCGCTAAACTTTTGAAAGTTAATGTAAAAATATAGATAATTTTTTTAGAATAGTTTTTAATCTTCAACTTATAGAAATATAAACTGCATCAGAAACATGAGTTATTGAGATTAAAAAATATATATCGAATAATATGTTTACTTGGTGCTTTCATAAATATTTATATGATAAAATAATACACAAAATTTGTAAGAAAATATTAAAGAAAAAAATTGCCAACGTTAATATTGCCATCTTTAAATTTGAAAAATATTTTTTGTGGCTTAATACATTTTGCCATTACTAGATCCAATTAAATATAATATTCAACTAAATCAAGAACTTTATTTTCTTTAATCTTTAGTTCACTTCGCAAAAAAAAATATGTTCACAGAAAACTTTAGTCTAAAAATTGTTTAAAAGATTACTCGTAGATCGTTTCTTTAAAGCAATTACTTTTGATGCAGTTTATAATTCTATATGTGTTATTTAGTGTTGATCACTATAATCATGTTAAGTTTAGAATTAACTTGTACATAAGTACTGTGTGATTTTAGACATAAACTTGTATTTATAACTTAAAGTAAGGTAATATAAATATTATGGTAGATAGAAATATTTTCTAAAATAAGCTAGTGGATAAACTGTAGAGGAATTTTGTGTGAAAATAATCATGTTTTTACAAAACCTTTGGAAGTGTATTGTAGCATCCCATATCCAAAATATATAGAATCCCTAAATAATTAATAGTCCCTAAATAGTCCCAAAATAATTCGATGAAAAATGCACTTTCCTTTTTTAGAAATAAAACGGACGAATTTTTAAATAGTTTTCCATATATTATGTGTATCCTAAGCGTATTTTTTCAGACCTCATAAATTATTATTTGATCCAATCCAGATTAATGGTAATGGTATTGCTGGTTCAAATATCGCTGATTTTTTGTTTTCAAACAGGTTTTTGTATTGTAAACGTTTATTTGTACGTCTCTTTGTGTGTTTACATTCCTTTATGTGTTTTTAAACATAATTTCATCATGTTTATAAAAAAACATATAAACAATAAAATAGTTGTTGAGTTTTAAATCTTTGTCCAAAAAGTATCACCGTTAGAGAGTGCTAGATGATTAAAGGAATTATCCTAAGGATTATCCATACTGTATCGGCGAAGAGATCGTCATGTAAAATAAATTTAATAAAATAGATAGCAACTTCCTTTTTTAAAGGTTTTGAACTTTATTTTATCTTTGAAAATATAGGCAAAAAAATAAAATTAGTTAGCAAGATTAGTGCGTAACTTCAGTTAAATTCACCATATTTAAATAAGAATATTTCAAACGTTTTATACACAGAAAACATAATCGTGTTTTTCATTAATCATTAGTGTAATGAGTTGTTATGAGTTTTTAGTCGTTCAAGATAAGCCGCTTTAAAATCATATTTTTATTTGATGAATCCTTCATTCCATTAAAAACCTTGAAATAGTACAAATTCATATTTTAGTAACTAGTTCTAAGAATAAATTGTACTAAATTTTAAAAGAAATATTCTCGTCTATTTTTAATCGTGTTGTAAAATATTTAAATATATGAAATCTTGTAATATATTAAATTAAACTAACATTACTCTGTTTTTGAATAAGTTACTTTTTAAAAACAGGTTTTTTAAAATATACATCAACAAATTGAGTTATAATACGGTATTCAGATAGTAAAAGCCATGTGGCAGAACGCATGTAGTTCGACTGGGGAGGTACCACCGCCACCCTCATAATCTCCCGTGAAGCAATTTACTGTGTTTTGTGTAGCAACCTGTGGTCAACCTCAAGTACGATTCAATTGTACTCGTGGATGAACTAATGTCTATGGGAGGCAGTAAGCACTTTTCATCAGGTGGACTGCATGCTCGTTTGCTACCTTGATACGATAAAAAAACCTTAAGTATTCTTTTGATTTGTGGACGATCATGATAGATTATCTAATTACACAAAATTATATACATAACCATAACTTTTTTTTAGTAGATTGTTTTTATATTTGTAGGTTTTTTTTGCTTAATTTATCAAAAAACCTCCAGTTTAACATTAAGTAACCTACAATTTTTCGAGTTTCTTATAGGATTTGTAGAAACAATATTTTTCCAATAATGAAGCGACCAGTCTATTGTAAGCTATGCAGCAAAAATACATATTTTAATATTTAACTATTTATAGTTTCTGACTTTAAAATTGTGGTCAGTGAATTTTAGTTTACTCAAAAACTTATAAATAGATTTTTGTGTAGCACATTTTAAAATATGTTTGTGAATGAATGTAAATAGTTATTTAAGATTAGTTAAACTAAATAAATTATGTTTTAAGAAGCAATATTTATAGACGATTTTATAAAGTTAACATTGAAAAGAATTATTTTACGTTTTTTTGTAAACTGTTTAGTGTCAAACTGTTTTTGTAGGAATCTTTTGTTTTGAGTTTTTTCATAGAAAATTGTTCTTATATGTAGGTTTCTTTTAGAGAGTGTTTTGCTGAAAATATTGTAAAAATAAAGTATTTTAAAAATGTTTTTTTTCCTATTTAGGTAAATAAACACGGAAACAGATAAAGTAAAGTTTATTTAATATCTTAAAACTCACAAAATAAATGTAAATTATAATATTAAATGAAATAAAACCTAAATTTAGGTTATTTTTATTTGTCTGATTTTAATGCGATTGCAGTTTGTAAAATAGATTTGAAAAACATTTTTTAACACCCCTTACGTACAAATAAAAATGTTTTCGTGTTTATTTGTTTATTTATTATAAAAGTAAATGAAGCACTTCGCTTTTTTAATCGTGAATATGAAAGTGTGTGTTGTCTTACTGTCGTGTAATATACTACAATATTTATAGTTATATATTTAATGTTTGATTTTGTTTTTAGTCAAAATTTTATTTTAATTTAATTTTTGCCAAGTATTTTTTTACTTTACTTTGGCTTTCAGTTATCCGATATTTATTTGGTGAATAATAAAGTTGGTTTATTAGATACGTGAATTAAAAATACATGTAGATTTGGTATTTACTGTAATTTTAGTTTGCAATTAAAGTTATTTTTTTAATTTCGATGTTGACATGGAAATTTCCCGTCAACTTCGAAACGTTTTGTAATGAATTGAGTAAAATAATAAGTGTCAATCATAACACAAAAATAACAAAATAAAATACAATAAAACAATATAATAAAATATAATTAATTGTTGTATATTGCACGTCGTTTTAAACTGAATACATTTTAGATGCCATGTTTGTTGATAGTTTTATATATAGTATTTTAACACGTGACGAGACAAGTGTATTTTATTGTATATAGTTATTTGTAAGAAGGGTTTGAAGTGGAAATAAAGAATTAAATATATAGCTGTTTTTTATGTGTTCCATTTATATGTATTTTATTTATTTATTAAAAGCAACATTACATTTATCTAACATCTGTTAATTTAATAATCCTATACGATAGTGGGGCCTCACATTTTTTCTATTAAGTAATAGTATCTAACATTATCACATATAGTACTTACATATTTTTTCCATTTCATCTTTTTTTTTATTGTGTAAAGGTAGCAAACAAGCATGCAGTCCACCTGATGGTAAGTGGTCACTGCCGTCCATGGACATCAGTAATCATCCTCAAGTAAGATTGAGTCATACCTAAGTTTAATCACAGATGCGTTGCTATCATTGAGGACTAAGATGTTCGCCTCGCTTATATATAGTATTATTATAAGTATAGCCGGCAACCACGCCTCTTCAAACCGAAACACAATAAATTACTTCACGGAGGATTATGAGAGTGGCGGAATACCTTAAAAAGAAGTGCTTTCCACATCTTGCACTTACGCGATAGAAAGTTACGCGTAAATCGAACCGTGGAGGATCACCACTTATCCAGCTGATGTGGATGGAACTTCATCCTTCGGCGAGTGACGCGATGGTGAAAGGGAGACGTGGGCATCATGTCGAACAATTCCTTGGAGCACTCACCATTGTAAAGCTTGTAGAAAACGCAGAGGGCTCCTTTGTCCCTCCTGAGGCTTAAGGGCTCAGTCTGGCGATCTTTGAGTCCCGCCCAGAGATAGGAGCAGTACTCTGCGGGGCCTGAGCTTTATAAAACATACCAATTGATGCTTACTGCTTCGCTATATTTAGGATACCGGTCTTTTAGATATACATTTTATTAAAAGGATTAACAACGCCTTACTTGACTGATGTTAGTATTCTACTTTAGAATCTTTTTAATTATTATGAAGAACTCTTCAATTTTTACACGGCTAAGGCTAAGTTTTGTATTTCCAAGAACATTATGTTATTCTTACTCTTTGTTCTGTTTCTATACTCGTACTTTGTTCCTCCCACGGTATGATGTTTCTTCGAATAACATGTTATAAAAATAAGAGTTGTATACTCTTAGATTCTTAGAACATTTATTATTATTTGTAGTTCGACCAGGGAGGTACCTCCGCCACCCTCATAATCCTCCGTAAAGCAATTGGTGTGTTTCGGTTTGAAGAGGCGTGGTTGCCGGCTATACTTACATACGAGGCGAACATTAATCCTCAGGGATAGCAACGCATCTATGATCAACCTCAAGTACGAATGATTCGTACTCGGGATGATCACTTATGTCCATGGGCGGCAGTGACCACATACCATCAAGTGGATCGTATACTCGTTTGCTACCTTAAGACAATAAAAAATGATGTAGACACCGTCACCTATGAATATCTGAAGTATTCTAAGAAATGTAAATAATAATGTAATAATGTAATCGTACGTGCAAGATGTGGAATGACGTGGGGCTTTTCAACAAAAGTTTGAAAAGGGTTCTCACTCAAAACCGGCGAGCTTTGGTGACTCCCCTAATGTTGCAGATGTCCATAGGCGACGGTAACCACTTTCCATCACGCCGCCCGTTTGCCATATCGCCTAGCTTAAGTATAAAATATATATATGTAAAATTTTAACAAAGATGATTGCAAGAAAATGGGCTTACAGTTGAATGCGAAAAAGACTAAAATACTTGTATTTGAAAGAGATACGTT
>DWNR01001717.1:0-14419 GCA_018250455.1 Polygonus leo | reverse complement strand
ATGTAAAAGACAGTGACAGGTATACTGTCAAATCTCCAGTTACGGATATAGTAAGTTATTGAAACCGACCGTAAGATATTCGCCTTGTTTGTAAGTATTACCGGCAACCACGTCTCTCCAAACCGAAACGCAATAAATTGCTTCACGGAGGACTATGAGGGTGGCGGTACCTCCCCGGTTAAGCTACATGAGTTCTACCACCTGTAAAAAGTTGATATCATCTCTTTTATCAAACATCCATAATTTCTATTTAATACATTTTACACGGTTAAATGCTATATTTGCAAAAAAAACGCGTCTCTAAAATATTCAGTTTCACCTTAGTATGCATAATCAAGAGAATGAAGAAAACGAGGTATAACTGGCCACGTTCAATAACTGCCCATTAAATGGCCTTTAACAAGGAGTCGGTAGGATAAGTGCCACCGATTTCTGTGTTTAAAATGTAAATACATTTTACTTAGTTATTTTAATTTCTCATTAATAGAAATAGTTATCTACTTATGTTAGATATCTAGTTATTGGTGAAAATTAAAAATTACAGTATATGTTTTTACTGTCATAACATAATAGTATTCTATTATGTTATTTTATTGAAATTTTCTACTCATAAATAATGTTTTTTCCTATTTTCAGCAACATATTAAACATATAGTTTGGATTTAACTACTTGTAACTGTAATGATACAAACTGCTTTAGATATTCAAGTGGCCAGTTATTAGTAGTATTAAATTTGGTAGTAATGCTCTATACATTTACTTAAAAAGAGTTTGCTGAAGGAGTGGTATTCGTTATGTTTACGTTAAAATATTCTGATACCACTCGATAACACGTCAAATGCAGTCGGAGATGAGCTAGGTAAGGAGCTAAACGCTCAAGTAGGTCAAGGGTATTGGAGAGTGTAAGAGCTATGGAATTTTTGAATACAGATAAATAGATGGCGATCTGATAATTGATTTTAGATTTTATTCCCGACCAGGTAGATATTTAAATGACGGGAGATTTATTTTCTCCGTTGTCTCGTACTTTCCTTCGTAATTTAAACAAAGCAGTAAGTATATTTTATGGCCAGTTACTAGTTAAAGTTAAAGAAACACACATGTAACGTTTTTATATTCAGCAAAACTTGTAACTGTGATGTTTAAAACTACGCAAAATACTCAAGTGGCCAGTTACTACTAAATAATACCACCCTTTATATTTGCATAACGAGAGTTTGTTAATATAAAGGTAGGTAAAACTATAATATTCCTTATATTTACGACATAATATTCTGACACCACTTGATAACACGTGGAATGCAGACGGAAAAGAGCTAATACTGCGCCGTCAAAGTATTCAGCATCCAAGCGAAATAAACGCTCAACTGTGTTGATTAAAACTACATAAAATACTCAAGTGATCAGTTACTACTAAATAATACCATCATTTATATTTGCATAACGAGAGTTTGCTAATAGGATGGTATTTATCCTACATATTTTTGTAACGAAAACTTGCTAAAACTGTTTGTTTAATCCTCCGTGAAGCAATTTAGTGTGTTTCGGTTTGGAGAGGCGTAGTTGCCAGCTATACTTACAAACGAGGCGAACATCTTAATCCTCACGGATAGTAACGCATTTGTGGTCAACTTTGGGTCAATCGTACTTGGGGATGACTACTAATTCCACTTTCTATTACGTGGACTGCATGCTCGTTTGCTACATTTACACAATAAAAAAACCATAATATTCCTTATATTTACGACAAAATATTCTGACACCACATTCTGATTACACGTGGAATGCAGTCGGAGATGAGCTAATTCCGCGCCGTCAAAGTATTCAGCATCCAAACGAAATAAACGCTCAAGTGGGTCAAGGGTATTGGAGAGTGTAAGAGCTATGGAATTTTTGAATACAGATAAATAGATGCGGGTTTGATATCTGGTTTGCTATGAGAGAGGAATTGAATTGAATTGAAATTGAGGAGGTGAAAGTGTGCTCCGTGAAGCAATTTATTGTGTTTCAGTTTAGACAGGCGTGGTTGCCAGCTATACTTAAACGCGAGGCAAATATCTTAGTCCTCAAGGGTAGCAACGCATCTGTGATCAACTTCAAGTACGATTTATTCGTACTCGGGGATGATCACCTATGTCCATGGGCGGCAGTGACCACGTACCATCAGGTGGACTGCATGCTCGTTTGCTACCTTTACACGATAATAAAAAGAAGTTAATTTATACATTAGATGTATAAAAATATACATCTGTATGGTATAAGAAGTATTGGTTAGTTAGTGGAACGCAAAGATGGACACTATGGAACAGAACCCTTTCTTGTACAAGTCCAACTCGCCTCGTCCAATTTAATGAGCAGTGCACCCTTAAGGTAGGCTTGGAATACCGTCTTTTCTTCCCGTGTGTTTGTCTATACGCATAACGTGAGTTAGTAGAAGTTGTTTCTTGAAACTACTTCCGTAAGGTAATTTATTTCACGAAATCGGAGGCATAGGCAAGAAAACGAATGTGCACTCCACTTGATAGTAAGTGGTCACTGCTACCCATAAACATTAGTAATCTTCCCCAAGAACAATTTAATTGTACCTACCTGAGGTTGACTACAGGTGCTACACTCAATTTTACCACTAAGTGGCCCTTGCTTGGAAAACGGTTACCGACCAATGTATGACACTGCTGACACTTTGCCAAATTCATAGAACTAAACGAATTTGGCGAACTCTTGTGTGCCGTCTACTTTGTTGGTAAATGATGATGACTGCATACTTTTTTTCTAAAACTTACCTGAATATACTTTTTTTCTTAAACTTACCTGAATTTGAGAAGGTATTTTTAGAGAGGGGTAAAATTATTGCATAAACTTATTTCACAAGTTCGTCAAAATTATTTGTGCCTAATGTCTACGAATGAATACTTCGTATGAATCAGGCCTTCGTTTGTTTAAAACTTGTGCTACGTTATATATTCTTAAACTAGCAGACCCGGCAAACGTTGTTCTGGCATATACTGAATTTCCCGTAGGAATGAGCGATTTTCCCGCAGTAAACAGTGTTCTAAATGTTGGCTTAGTATCTATACACCAAAAAAGTTTCATTCGAATCCATCCAGTAGTTTCGGAGATTAGCCTGAAAAAACAGACAAATAGACAGAAAAAAAATAAAAAACATTGAAAAGTGTTGTAATACTATTTTAACATCGCCCCCAAGTTTTTCGTAAATATATTCAATGTACAGACACACGAATTTTACTATTTTATTATATTTATAGATTTAGTCATTGCGACTTACTTCTTTATCTTTTACTACGCACGTGATTTTGAAAAATCACCAGCGCTTTCTTGGATTCGGTCCTGGACCCCTGGCGTGACGGGCGGCACTTTGGATTCGAACCCACTACTCCACCACTGCATAAATAAACCTCATGTTAACAATATTATATTTCACTGAAAATGTTGTCCAATTCCATTAAATAAGTCTAAGTTATAATTAAATTGTAAACCCAATGAACTACGTAATTATATAGCGCGATCATTTCAATGATTATTATTTAAAAATTGATAGTCAATTATTGACGTGTTCAAAATAATTAAGCAATCACTTATTTGTTATTACCCACTTAATACATGTTCAGTACGGCTATTATTATCATTTATATATGTTAACTCTAGTAGGTGTTCTACTAACTCCAACAAAGGCACCATTTCTATCATTTGATGGTAGCAAACGAGCATGTAGTCCATCTAATTGAGCACACTGTCATACATTCAATAATAAATCATACTTGAGGTTAAACACGGACTACCCCCGAAGACTAAGATTTTCACTTCGCATATAAATGTAGTCAGCAAATACATTTGTCAAAAACCGAAACAGAAAAAAAAACATCACACTGAATTATTAGGGTGATGGTGGTAACTTTCCATTCGAACTACACGAGTTCTACCATTTACTAATACACTTTATAAGCCCGCCTTATAAAGCATCAAAACATTTATCCAGTCACCCGAGGAAAGGGCAAGTTGGCCTTTGTAAGAAGTAGTAGTTTATGTTAGAGTAACAAATCCCACAAAATGTTTTGTCACGTGCGACTCAGTGTCGAATCACACGGGTCGCCAGCCACACTCAATGTGAGCCTTCAACTGAGCGCAGGCCCATTAACGTAAGAAATACGGTTAAGGAGCGACATTTTTGCTGAAAAATCTTTGGGAAGTTAATGGTTAAATGTTAAAAACATTTGCCGGTTGTTAATGAGATTTAACATACATATATAACTAAAATTAGATGTAGTATAGTTTGGCTACGAAGATACTTACCAATATTTTAATCCTCTGTGACGTATTTTTTGTATTTCGGTCGGAGAGATCAATTTGCCGAATATATTTTTACACGAGGAGAACATCACAAAACATTGTTGACTCACATCGTAATTGTACTATTATTCATTTAACTAATCTGTTATGCACCACTTGCATAAAAGGTGTTCAATGTTAATACATAGTTATCATTTAATTTAAAATGTGAGTTAAGTTATTGTTGTAGCTATTTTACTTTTAAATAGATACCAGCTTATTTCGTAGCAATTTTTGAACTACATATTATTCACCTAATAATATTCTAAATTGTTTTATACTCAAGAATTTTAAAAGCCCTTCCTATATAGCATCAAAACATTGACCCAGTCACACGTGGAAAGGGCTTTTAGCCCTTCATAGCACGTCGTGGTTTATGTAAGTGTAACAAATCCCACAAAATGTTTTGTCACGCGCGACTCAGAGTCGAATCACACGGGTCGCCAGCCTCACTCAATGTGAGCCTTCAACTGATCGCAGGCCCATTAACCCTCTTACCTGCACTTTTAATAGTTTGCGGGTCCACAAGACCGAGTGCCTGAAATAATTGGGACCTCCAGAACGGGAATCTTTGACCCGATTACGGTCGTAATGATGTCGAAATTGCTTTGTGAAAACGGTTATGGCGGGACATTTTTGCTGAAAAATCTTTAGGAAGTTAACGGTAAAATGTACAAAAAATAATGGACTTTCACCAGCCATTAATGAAAATATAATTTAAGAATGTAGAACTCATATATTTCAACCAGTATACTATTATTATTTTACTTTTAATCAGCTAGTATTAAAATTGAGGATCTTAGTCTGCAAGCACAACAATGCAATGCAAGACAATCTACGGTAAAACTGCAAAATATATGTGATTGGCAGGCAGACTTAAATAAAAAATGAACTTATTGGTCTTCGAAAATAGCAACGTATATTTGCTCGGCCTCAGGTAGAGCTCGATCCCAGATATCTAGAATTGATTACAGATAGCTATGGGCGGTAATGATCGTATACCGTGAGTTGCATGCTCGTTTCTAGTTCAAAAACTGTAATATTTTTATATAAAAACATTTAAAAATCTCGTGTCACGATGTAAGTTCGGGATAAACTTCGAAACTACTAACCGATTTCGATTTAGTGTGTATATTCGTTTCGATTTAGTGTCTTGGTCCAACTTGAGACACAGGATAATTTACATGTCGATTCAGATCAGTTTTTTATTGGCTTAATTTAAACTATAAATTATTTAAATTAAAAACTGCTGTGTCCACTAGTTTATTTATATATTTTTCCTGTAACAGTGGGAACTCCACCAGTATTTGAGTGCAGGTGGTGGATTTTGCTAGATGGTACTCATGTAGTTCGACGGGGAAGTACCACCGCCATCCCCAAAATTCTCCGTGAAGTAATTTATTGTGTTTCGGTTTGGAGAGTCGTGGTTGCCGGCTATACTTAAACGCGAGGCGATCTTAGTCCTTAAGGGTTACTACCCTTCTGTGGTCAACCTCAAGTACGATTTAATCGTATTTTGGGGATAATGGATAATGTCCATGGGCGGCAGTGACCACTTACCATCAAGTGGACTGCATGATCCTTTGCTGTGACATTAAAAAAAAAAGATTATGAGTATTAAAAGCAATTAATATTTTGTTTATATTACTGGTTTATCATTAACAGGCAAATTTAACGAACAGTTATGCATATTACCTATTAATTAACTTATTATCGGCACGATATAATAATTAAGCTATTAATTGGCGCCACACGTTCGTGAGACAGGTTACTAATTAGGACAATACCTTAATTTATAATGTCCACATGTATTATTATACCAATCATAATTGCAGTTAAATGTTCATTAGCTATAATGACCTTTAACTAACATGATCATTTATATTTTTCGACGAAGCGGGACATCTGCGGAATTTTGAACTGCGAATTGCTGTTTTAATTGCTTTTTATTTATTAGTAAGAAATAGGTGCATGATTTTAATTACCGTAATGTCTCTAGGCACACGTTTTTAGTTGTCGGCGGAAAATCTGTTTCAAAATATTGGATCTCGTTTTCAAGTAAGAATTTGTTGATGTTTGTCTTAGTGATCAACGTGGCTTTCAAATCTGCAACACTAGACTGTGTTTTCCTCACTTGTCTAAATTTTATTCATTAGAGAAAAGCATATAGCTAAAGCGGGATAATTTTGCTGTTACTGGGGATAGCGGGACAGACAGTCTGAAAGCGGGACGATGGTCACGTTACCTATAACGTCAAATGCGTCAAATTTACCTCGGTAAACCCTTTCATTTCATACCCATGATTATCATAAAGGTACATAAAACAATCTTACGGCTGATAAGAAAATGTTATAGGTAATTTAGTTTTAAATGATACGTTTATTTGTGTGGTCTTCTCAGAAATCTATTGGGCTTTCTAGAGGCTAATATAGATGTTCTTCAGCTAGTCACTAGGGGCGACTAATCAATCTAAATGGTAACTCTAATTTCTAGCTTGTCTGTATATCGTTAGGTTTATCGGTTGTCTTTTGTTGATAGATCTCGTCGTGGAGTATGCACAAGGTGTAATAAATCATGTTGCCTATTGCTATAGCATGACAATGTGTGTACTTACAATATGACATTTTTACATATTTTTCTTTTTTTTAATGCTGTTGAAGACGCAATCACTTAGGAATACTAGTGAACTACTAGGAATGTTAGTGATAAATGTTTAAAAATACAGAAGTAACAAATACTCATTGAATCCACTTGCCGGTTCTCAGTCGCAGCCGGTGATGGATTTCTGTCAACAAACTCAAATAGGACTGAAGGTCAAACACAGATGCTAGCTACCCCTGGCAACTGATATGGTTGTCTGTCGGTCTGACGACTTACTTTTCACTTGGAACACGTACTACCGCTAGTGAAAAACCTTTGCGGTGGAAATGAGTGTGGTGGTGTGGTCTCTGGCAAAGCAAACAGTTTAAAGGTTACACTACCCCTAAAAATTCATTTCTATCTTTCTTCGCAAAATCATAAACAGAAATAAGGGACTAAAATACGAGAATGTTTGGAGGATTTAGTAACAATATCAAAGGTCACCTGTAGCTCAGTATAACACGGTCCGTTGGGCCTCGATGCGGACCTCACCTCGGCCCTCATAACCCCTAAATCCCCTTTAATATGAGGCGGCTTTGTCGTTTACACGGGAGTTTGAAGATGTTTATTTAAATTTATTTAATTTTAGAGCTATTCTGTGGTACGTTTATAATTAAAAAAAGCTTTTTTAAATGAGAATAAAGAAGAAAAACAATAGGCCCTCTTTAGTCACGTTAAGCTTATGGCAGCTTATGGTATTCCTGGCATATACTCGTAGGTATAGAACAAATCACATTACTCACGTTGATATATAAATATATTTAAACTTTTTTATTAACGCAATATTGTCGTTGTAAATTGATATGATATTGTTTGCAGAAATTTCGTTTTAGATTTGACGAAAACCAGCTAAAAAGTTTGTCGCCCAACGTGGGGCTCGAACCCACGACCCTGAGATTAAGAGTCTCATGCTCTACCGACTGAGCTAGCCGGGCATTGGTGTATGTGGTTTAAATAGCAAACAAATGACAGCATAAATATGGGTTATTTTACCAATATGATTGGTATAGTTTATAGTAAAGTAGAAAATAACCCCTAGAGGCCCTTTAATATGCCGGCTTTATTCTTTACATGAGACTTTGAAAATGTTTATTTAAATTTATTAAATTTATTTTTAGAGTACGTTTATAATTAGAGCATATTACTTCATGTGAATAATGTAGAAAAATTATGCCCCCCTCTAGTCACGTGAAGATAGTCCCTTATGGGCAGAAACCATTCCTGCCCAGAATATCTATGACAAATCTTACTTGGAACTATACATAGGAATTGTATGTGTAATGTGTAGTTAATAAAAGTATTATTGTAGAATGAAAGTGCGGTCACTTATTAATGTTATATTCCGTTCATTCTCAACACCACTTGTTGTTATCGAGAAATATCTAAAGAAGACATTAATTAAGGCCATAACTGCACTGTAGTTCCAGTGTTATTGTAATGTTTATTATATTTAATAGAACGTTAAAGTTAAATATAAATTGATGTAATGCTGCTTTGGCCATAGGTATATTTTATACATTTATTATTAAATAGCTTAAGTTAGTTCTAATACGCTGTTACATTACAAAAATAAATTAATAGATACACTCAATGAGAGTCATACAGCATACATCAATAATTAGCTGTGAGCTCGTCTCTTACGCTCATGTAGACCGGAAGAAAAAAGCCAGCGGAAAAAATACACAGAATTTATCCAGAACAAGGGATTGGGAAAGATAGAAAAGGCATCATAATTTCGAAAGAGATAGCAAAATTTTGTAACGTCGTTTGCACAAAGCTACAAATTATTTTTTTATTCAGGTCTGTTGTGCGAAATCGCTATTCCTCGTACCGTAGCCTTCAAATAACCTTTTACTAAAGAATTTAAAGTTCTTCATGAAGAACAAACTTTGTTTATTTGTTCAAACTTTGTTCTTCCTCTAAATAAATGGAAATGGGTGGATGTTTCTTCTATTATAAATTAATTCTAATAATATTTGCCTTGACTTAATGAACGAATAAACAAAATTAATTTCGAGAATTCATCAGAAGTTTCACTTTGACTCATTACTCGTAATTCTTTGTTTTTATAATCTTCCGATGTTTCCAACACTCCATTGGTTTATGTAGACAACTTTGTCTTTAAGTTATAGATCTGTTGATTTTAAGAAATTACTGAATTGTTTTTGTGCCTATTTTCAATTTACATATTAACAATAAATATCGACTTAAAACGAATATAATGGTTATTAGAAATCCTGCGTTCATGACTCGGTTTTAGCCGTGTTAGATACTTTATTCATATCAAAAGTGATTGCAGCCGACACAAGTTACACAAGGCTTATTTTTAAGGCGAAATTAAGTTATAGTAAGATATAATCAACCCCGAAAATGATTGGAATCCCACATGACACCGATCATGGATCACCTGCTATCTTGAAAGCCCTATAAATGGTTACCTACTTTTTAAGTATGGCCATCATGCACAAAAGTGCAATCAAACATGCATTAAGAAAAGATGCCGGGGTGAATCTCCCCGATGAAGTAAATTTGTCGTCAAGTTTATTGGCAAAATAAAAAGTTACACTATACAATAGAAAATAGCTATTCGACCTCCTTGATACGCGTATAAAATTCTACCTTACCGTAACTACATACCAACATGTACAGTTTATAGCAATGAAAGATCGAATCAGAACGATAAGTAGATTTTTATTGACAGCCCCATCCAATTTTGGTTTACTTCGTTTCGATGTGGGATGAGCGTGATAAACATCATTACTATTTGTGTAGGTATGTATTGAGATATTTATGTGTACCTATTTTGATTTCACCTATAATATAAAACATTTTTTCTTTCTTGTTTTAGGTCAAATTTGTTTTAGTTATACGTTTGGCGATATTAACACATTTACTTTTAACCGACTTAAAACAGATAAGTTTTCAACTTGATTTTTCTTTTATATATCTATTATATTTTAACTTGTAATTATTTTTATGTATACAATATTTTCGTCTGTCGTTAATGTAATCAATCTTGCTTAAACATATCTTATGTTTTACTGAGCTACCTTTTGAGTATAAAATGTAAAATATAGAAATTTAATTATTTAATTTCAATTTGTATTAAAAATCTTTATTATTTTGACGATATTTTAATACTTTTTTTTACTAAAATTGCCTAATACTATTAAGGGGAAAATGTAGAACCGATATCATATTTATAAGAGAACCGGCATAAAATTTGTCGCCCAACGTGGGGCTCGAACCCACGACCCTGAGATTAAGAGTCTCATGCTCTACCGACTGAGCTAGCCGGGCATTAGATCATGTGGTTTAAATATCAGGTATGTGGCGATGGCCTATTGCTGAATGTTATTGGTATAGCCAGTGGACAAGTAGTAGATATAATAATAAGAGTTAGAGTGGTAATTTATAGATATACCCGATGTTACAATACTCGTACCTGCTTGGTAATTGTTTGTTATTGGAACAAAGAGTTTTGTCAAAAAAAAAACAACAAAAACATGCTATTGACTTGTAATTCGCAAATCTCTTTAAGTTGTTTACCGACCATTTTGATTTTTTATACAACGTTGTATTCGTAAGCATGTGCATATTTTTATTATTTCAAAAGATTCAATAAATAGGCACATCGTATGCTAATATCCAAAGCTACTTAACCGTTTTTATGATAGTTATCACATATGTGTAACTCGGTTTGAGCGATGGGATACTAAAGAATTGTTCTCGAGGTATTTTAAGGGGAGGACGAAACCTGTAGCAGCACACCAGTTAATGTATAAGTTACAAGAAATCGGAACTTAATACTTTACAATTTATATATTTATAACTTATTATTGTAACTTTTTATTTTCCAAATGATTACTCAAAATATTCTTAAATACGTAGCTTAAACATATAAAATACTATGTAAATTCTAGTCATCTACCTAAAAACAAGTTAAAATCATAAATCTTAACAGAATAACTGAAAATTATAACAATGAATAAAATTTATCATTCCAACATGCGACCTTTGCAGACGATGAAAAAAATAAGAATTCTCGGTTCTTTCTTAGCCGCCAATTAGCCTTTGAAACATTCCCAAAGAGGTAATTGATGAAATATAAATTAGACAATTAGAGGCAGGTTCAGTTACAAAAGGCTCAAATAATAACTCAAAGGTCCAGAATTTTTTGATTAATTACTTTCACCAAGTTTTTGCGCGAGCCTTTTCTGGTGCTTCTTTCAAAGGTGTCTGCTCATTTCGCGTTTTACTAATTACATTCCCGATGAGGTGCTGAAGTTTTATTTTTTTAGCTCAGCGAGATCATTAATTGAGGTCTTGTACAATTTGTATTTGGATGTTTTGCTTGTTCGACCGGGGAGGTACCACTGCCACTCTCATAATCCTCTGTAAAGCAATTCTCGTGTTTCCGTTTGTGGCAACGATTAAATCGTACCTAATACGATATAATCGTACTTTTGGATATTTAATTGGCAGTGGCTAATTGCCATCAGTGCATGCTCAATTACTACATTATGATAAAAAAATCTTCATATTTGCGTTGGTTACAAAAGTCCAGGGACGATAATGGCTACAATGATTCATATTACTTTCAACAAGTATGGGCCATGGCTAGACAATAATTTAGTCAAGTTCAAATTCAGTCACTAATCTAATTCACACCATTTATTCTTATAATCGTTACATTACCTAAAATGAAATGCACACACAGACGAAGTAAAATAATAGCAATGGTAAAGTAGAAGATTAATACTTAATCCGTCATGGCTTTACATCTATCATCGTCTCTAAAGGTTTGATATTAATCTATCAAGATAATAATGATACCCATTCAGAGTAACCTTCTAACGGCTTCGTACCCAAGGGGTGCCAAAAGGCCACCGATTCCGCTCTTCGTCCGTCCGTTCATACATAGGATCATCAATTACAGGGCACTATTTTTTGAGCCGCATGGTAGACACTTTCAAAATTTTGAATACTATAACAACAAATACCAAAGTAAACAATACCTAATATAATTTGAACTGCAACTATTGGTGACAGTGCATACAGATCAACAACTAAACACACTTCGTCTGCGAATGCGACTCACTCTTTGCCGTTTTTTGTGCAGAGCACATCTCAAGGGAATAGCGAATACACGAGTTAAAATCCATTTAAGAACCGTGAACAAACTTTTTGCTACCTATTATTTAAGGAATTGTAAGAATCCTTATCAATCAACTCAAGGTACCTCTCAGTCAGACTGAGTTAGATTCGACAGGGTACAAAGTTATCTCGATACGATAAACCTATCTATAAGGCTGTAGTACTTTGAGTTATGTTTTAATTGCGTTGTTCTAGCATTATTATGATTACTAAGTATTCCTCTGCTGGACAAGGGTCTAACATTTTGAGGATTTTGAACACAATTTATTGCGCTAGGTTTTTTTTCTTATCGTATAAGGGTAGCAACCGAGCAACAGTCCACCTGATAGTAAGTGGTCATTGTCTCCTATAGACATTAGTAATCATTCCACAAAGGTTTAACACAGATGCCTCTATCATAAGTATAGCCGGCAACCACGCTTATGCTACTACTGCTATTAGTACCTAATATTAATACTACTTCACGGCTTATGAGGTTGGAAGTGGTATCTCCCCGGTCGAACTACATGAGTTCTACCATCTGGTCAAGTATGAACCGGCAGCCCAAGTCTAGGGACTATTTAAAAGGATATTTCTTTAAAAAGTTATTTGTAAATAATTTCAACACGAGTTTTCTGCAGACAACATTTTATTCTATATATTGCCGCGCACGTACAAAATGCAGATTAAACTCTGGAGGTATTTCCGGGACGTTGTGACAGGGGGTAAATAAAAAAGGGCAAAAAGAATTCGCCTTCAAAGCCGGCGATGCACTGGTAAATTTTCTTGTGTAAATAACTTTGGCGGACAGAAAATTTTAGAAGTTTTTATTATGTAATGAACGTTCATTACCATTTTCAACAGCATCGTAATCAAAACCCATTGTTGTTCCACTGCTGGGCACGGCTTTTCTCTCAGGCTGTGGAAAAATTAAGCCATGGTCTTCTGTCCGAGCCGAGTGCAAATTGATATATTTCACCCATCCTTCAGATATGCTTTTTAATTTTTTTGGCGCGTAGTTTTCCTCGCGTTCCTTTATCCTTTCCTTTCCTTTCCTTTATCAAATAGTGATTTTAAATACGTACATTATTTTGAACGCACTCCATACTGAATATTAAGGTGGAAATATACCTACAGTTCGACAGGACTGCTACCAGCAACCTCATAACCCTCCATAGAGCATTTACAGAATCACTAACTGCTTTTTTTGGAGAGGCGTAATTGCAGACTTTACTTCCACGTGGCGAGCATTTTTTTCCTCAGAGGTGTCAAAAGGTCTGTGTTCAACCTCAAGTAAGATTCCATCATATCTCACGTTAATAACAAATATCTGGAGTTGCAGGGATCACTTACATCAGGTGGAATCCATGCTCGTTTGCTACCATTATCTGATGTTTGGATGTGTTTACTTGTCCTTAGGTTATAACAAATGGTAGTATTTACATGGTTTACAAGATTTACATGGAATATATTGTTAATTACAATTCGCGTATGTGCTACTAAACATGAGAATTTGGGGTTCATTTAAATATATGTGGTCGTTTGACTGCAGGCTCATTGAGTACCTCCAAAAATATACATGTTTTATATAACAAGTTCATTTTATAGGTAAGGCTATTTTCATCTATACATTAAAGGGTACGCAACAGAGAACGATCTTTGAATCTTTTCCTTTGGTCTCTTGTCATCAAAATCTCCATCAATCATCGCTCCTCGACGCTGGTATTGATTCTGGGAACGATAATATCCGGGAGAGATAAAAACTTTAACTCGCCATAACTTACAGTATCGCGACGCGTCGATATAAGGATTTATGTACTGTTTTATACGCATAACATATTTATACACATATACTCGTATTATGGGGTAAAGTACAAAGGCCGTACTGGGCCCAAAGCCGCGTAAGATTTTACTTTAATATACAAAAATCTATCTACAATATACTAACACTATGTCTGTCTATGGTAATTTAAAACAAAATATCTATGACACAAACTAAACCAATATGTTTTCCTTATGCGTACGTCACAGGAAAGTGGTAATGGTAGAAAGATTCGGGATGGTTTTTTAATGGTATGAAAGCAAATATTTTGTTGAATAAAAGTCGGCCGGGTACGATTCGTATTTTAAAATTAGGCCTCCAATAAAATTTAAAATTAATTGGTAAAACCAAATGTGCATGCCTTAAGCGCTCATGTCATACGTATGTTATTAAAAAAATATATATATGAATGGATTTCTAATAAATACCAAGTGATCGTAAAAGTATATAACTGAGTTCGTAAAAAACTTAATT
>DWNR01001716.1:0-14427 GCA_018250455.1 Polygonus leo | reverse complement strand
TGCATTATATTTTATTGAAGGAGAATCATTTTGGTGATTTTGGCATATTTTTAAGTTTTTTTAGGGATTTAGTTTCATCGTTTTGACATTTACTTTAAAGTGCACTGAAGGAATATTTCTTATTATTAAATAACGTTCACAATTTCCTCCCGCCGTTAGCCCTCTTGACGGCTCTTGGCGGCTCTTGTTCTGGACGTAGCATTGTGTTATTAATTATTAAGCCTATTAATAAGTATTATTATATTATTAAGCCTTTACACAAAATATCATTGATATTTGAAAGTATGCATAATATGCAATTTTAAAAACATGCAAGATTGGGTTTTCATTGATGGGACATAATAATAGTGGCTTTAGTTTTCGGGCGTTACAATTATATAAAACATTTTTGTTTTATAATAATACCATTAGTGAAAACGAACGAAAAGTCCAATTTTTGGTTTGGTTTTCGTGGTAGGTATGCCATGAGAGCAGTGGCTGTGGATGTTGAATACTTTGGCGAGTGCATAGTATGTATATATAGCATGAAAACTCTACATGACTCTACAATCGTACAAACCTTAACGTTTCTAATTGTGTTAGTTTTTTATGTGTTGATTAAATTTTAAAGTTACATAAATGGATAGTTGCTATTAATATAATATCAGATAATAAAACGCATCCCCCTTAAAATGCTACAGGGCTCTAAAAACCTGTTAACCCTCCGAAGAGAAATATTTTTATTCACAATTAAATTGTATTGTAGTGATGCGCCAAGTTGGTGATTTGATTACACCCCTGGAAATGCAGGTCCCGGGGGCGGGGGCGTAACAAGTGGCGGACATGTGCGGCGCCCCCGCTCCATTCAGTTTTGATTCATTCACTTAGCGCGCCGGTTCACTCGCACACAACCCGTTGTGGCGCGTAGGTGGTTTCATCGGGGACGAGCGGGCCCGTCGATCGTAGTTTCGCGCGGAAAACGATGTCGTGTGTCTAGTTACTTTTTTTTTATAAAAATGGGTGAGCAAACGTTTAATATCCCGGACGATAGTCTCGAGCAGCACATCGTTACTTTGTTCGAAAAGTTGGAGTGCTTGAAGAGAGATGCGAACTCGAATAGTGATTCAGGATTGGCGGGTAGAGTGCCGGCTAGGCTGGAAGTGCGGACCTTATCTTTGTGGAAGGCTGTCGTAGCGGAGTGTGCCGCATCCTTTCTGTACGTGTTCATAGTGTGCGGCGCGGCTGGTGGAGCAGGCGTGGGCGCTTCAGCTTCAGCCGTGCTGCTGTCGACGGCTCTGGCTTCTGGCTGTGCCATCGCGACCCTGACTTTGTGCTTTGCTCATATATCTGGTGAGAATACATGGTTTACTTTTCTACCCAAATTATAATTTCCAAATCAACTTATTTGTAAATATTAATTGATTTTAAAAGGGTAAATAATGAAATGAAGAAACTTGGAAATGGTCAAAGGACCGTTACATAAAACTGAGCGCACATTTAATATCCTGTTTCGTATACTTATCCTTTTATTAAAAAAAGAAAAAAGGCTAAAGTGGTCGCCCCACGTGTGCTACCTGCTTGCAGTAATTTAAAATGCAAGGTGCGAGGCGCCCGTAACAACATTGCAATCACTAGGGTTGCCTAGCGGGCAATAATTGTCTTACCGTCATTTTGTAATTTATTTCTTCTAGATAGTAGAGCAGCGAGATGAGATATCGCCTGGCTCGTAACGTAACAGATGTTTAAAATTATGGTTTTTTGTGGCAGGTTAGGATTGCTACGGCCAATGTCAATTAAAAAAGTTTTCGTATGCCTGGATTTTTATTAGGAATACGATAACTTATACAAAGATACTGTTTAACACATATTAAACCTTGGAAACGCATTTATAAAAACTATTTTGTAAAATAAATTCATTAGTTTTTGTGAGTACCTAAGTAACATACTTTTACAATTTTAATCAGCTTGAACTTCTACAAGACGTGACACAAAAACTAGTAAGCACATGTTGGATGCATAATTAATTAATGAACCCCGGCAAAGCGGAGTCAACAGATGTCATAATAACGGAGTGTGTTGCTCTGCGCAGGTGAGCAAAACGAAACATTAAAAAAACTTAAAAGAATACATATAATGATACCTGTGGATATGTTACATAATATAGCTAATCCTGTATTCGGACAGGTTCTGCCGGCAGCTGCATGAGCATTATTATAAGTAGTTTTTCTAACTCTCGGGACAAATTTTTTGCCTAAGTGGTACTCTACTATCTTTTCTGTATCCTTGAGAATACATACAAAATCTCATGACCATTGGTAGTTAAGCTATGAAAGCGTAACTGATATTCTTGTTTATAATGTTAGCTAGGATAAAGTGAACTTAAAAATTGAGTTTTGATAAACGGTGCTTAGACAATAATTACGAATACCATTGGATGTCGCAGGGGCCAACTAAAGATTAGACAAGTATTAGAAAAGTGGAGAAAAGTGGCTTTATATATATATATATATATATATATATTTCTTACTGCTGTGATTGTCATTGATTGAGACACAATGGCAAAGTAATGCAAAGGTAGACAGTAGATACTTATTTCTAAATTGTATAATAGATGCTTGTATATATTGCAACATTTAATAAATATTAGGTTGCTATACAGACGTTGCCGGTTATATGTAGGAATTCAAGATCAATTTAAAGGCGTCTTATCACGTTTTTAGCGGGAACCATGCGGGCCGTAAATTTACAGATTCACGTGGTTTAAACCAACATATGCAGCCTTACATAGCATCGTTTTTTCTGGAGATTTGTTGGAAAGTACCCTTGGAAAGCTGGACGATGGATCGATACCATTGCAATTATCCGATTTACCCTAAATTTCATATACATAGTTTCTTTATTCCTGAAAAGGTAATACTTAATTACCTTTACGTTTAACTAGTTATGTTCTTAAGGATAACACCAGAATACATTAATGTAACGCAAACTCACACTTATGGTGTAGTTAAAATTTATAGTACTTAAGATTTAAGAAGAAAATATATATTTTAAAATATGAAGAATAAATTAGATCATTAACAGTTATGAAATTAAATAGAGTTACTTATTACATTGTCATTTATAAAATAAAATATTTTATTAATACTGTACTAATTAAATATTTTAATATTTTCTTATCCGTCCGTGTGTCTTTGCCAATATGCTAGAAATAAAGCTAAAGAGCGTTATTTTATATTTTAGAATTATATTTAATCTGGTATAAATTAAGCATATAATTGCACCAAAACATGCTTTCACTGTTTTGTTTAATAAGTACGCACTATACCAAGAAAACTTCTTTATAAGTTTCAGTATTTCTTTATAAGTCCCGTACAGTACAAACTTCTTTATAAGATGAGTAGTTCCGAGAAAACTTCTTTATAAATTTCTTGGGCCTACTCATTATCATGGTGTAAAGTCGTGTCATAGAAGATAGCAAAACTGTTAGAAGAACTGTTGCACGTGAATGGATAATATCATGATCTCTTTGTATTGTTTATGTACCTTTATAAATTATAAATGTCTAATAAAAACACGAGTTTTAGAAATATTAGGATTACTTTAAAAATAAATAAAAAACGATTTTAGTTTAGCATCATATTAATTGGTACCAAGACTACCTGAGTTACATAATAACTAACATAGAATTACTTAAAGGCGACAATATATTTATAAAATCTATTCTGTTTAAAATTGCACTAATTATTTATATACTCCGCGATAATAAATTTACAATATTACTGCGTGACCCTAGGTCCCTAACACGTGTTTGTTCGCCCTTCACCCTTTAGCCCGTCATAACTGGAGCGGCATCTCACGGGACAATGAAGTTTTAAATTATGTCACGACAATAAGCGTAACTGAACGCCTCTTCACCACAATCGACCACTAATTCTCCATTTGCTTAATGTTCACGGGATGGCCGGCAGGGTGGATGCACACGGTCGATTATCAGCTGCATAAACGGCTTAAGAGGCTGTTTTAAATTTCAGAGTAGTTGTATGGCAGTTCCTTAGATGCTTTTATTAAAAACTGGTATTGATTTAATTTACTGCGCTAGATGCCACTCTAATATTGGGAAAGTCATCTTGACTAAACAACAACATTATTAAATTGAAATACATAATAATACTTTACTGAGCTTACTTTTGCTAAGATTAATGCTATTTATAGTTTAAATTTTCAAGAATTATTTGAAGTGACAAAACTGGCCAGTGGATATTTAGAGAAATTAAAAAAAAACAACTATATGCTCTTATATATGCTAACTTTCATGTACGATACAAGTGTGCAGGCACCCTAATTGTCAGCTGTGTTAATGTTCGCGAGTTAGCAATAAATCTTTAAATTCATCCCGCGGGCTCGTCGCCCTAATTTCACTAATGGCTGGACATCCCTATTTTAAGATCGGTCTGGGAGTGTTGATCGATATCTGCACTGATGCCCTTTCCGTTTCCGATATTTCTATATTCAGCATGACATTTAAATCTATCTGGGTCATTTCAGTGTATTTTAGTGAAGAAACTTAATTTGAACATACATATACACATAATATTAAATCATTGTACAATTAATATCAGATCCTTTACCGGTAGATAAATATATTTGTATATATACGTACGTATATTACTGATATGAAACTGTCTTTGTCCTGAGGTGCGAACGGCCAAATTCGCCTAAGAGATTTAGGCGAATATTATATTCAAGGATCAAATTATAGGATTGGATCAATCGTTTGTTTAAAATTACCTACCAAAGCTGATTGTGACCTTGTTATCATGTCTTTTATTATATTCATCGTAATATTGTTTACATTCTAAACAGCGGTGATTGCTCGAATTTGAAAAGAAACTTGTTAGTATCTCAGAAAATAGTTTACGAGACTATTAATTTTTGTGAAAAATCTCGAATAAGAACAGTCAACAGAAGTTATTATGAATTAATTAGTGCTAATGGGAATATAATGCTGACAATAAGACAAAGATATATTGTAAAGCAATGTTTAGCAATGTACCTACTATATACCTCGGAATTTTTTGGACTCATTGCAACGACGTAGAAAATAAATGCAAATTTTATATAGAATTGTGTACGTATATACTAATGAGCTCTTTTATTTTTTATTGTTCATTATTTGAATGAGGAGCACTCATATTAAGAGAAATATGAAATGCGGGGGCGGCTGACTTTGACCCTGATAATTAAAAACCTCTATTGTTCTCCATAATAACTGTGGCGAGTAAACGTAACATATTAAATTACGATACTAATTTGTCCAGCTGCCAATCACTGCCAATAAATGGTAATTTACGCGTTACTCGCAAATTACGGGTATAAATTCGTGTACTTATAAGAATTCTGTCAGCAGTTTAAGCGAAAATTTATTACCGTCGAGGAGAATGAAGCTCTTTCTTTAATAAAATTCTCTTGATATTGTTACCCGACAAATTCTTGTCACGGCTGTTTTATTGCGGCCGAACTAAGATTTCATCCGTCTGGAATTTGCTATTCTGAACGTCGGCCTCAATGTAATGGGTGTTGTTACCTGTTATTGTGAAACGTAATCGAGGGGGCGCATTGACGGCTCCTATTATATTAAACTCGTGGGGGTGTAACGCAGGTACCCATTTTTTGTCATAGATTGCAGTTGAGAATAGCGATTGTATACGAGAAACTTCTTATCTTTTGTACTACATGTATGTATGAGTATCACATTAAATTTTGGGCGTTGGAGACCGTAGATATTGAACGTAATACCTAATTGTTACATAAGCTGAATTCAATATAAGATAATTTAATCTGATACTTATCACATGGGGATTTTAATAAATTTGTAGCCAGGTGGTAGAACTCGTTTAGTTCGAGCAGAGAGGTACCACCGCCATTCTCATAATCCTCCGTTAAGCAATTCTCGTGTTTCGGTTTGGGTGGCGTGGTTGCCGGCTATACTTAAACACGAGGCGAACATCTTAGTCCTCAGGGGTAGCAACGCATCTGTGGTCAATTTTAGGTATGATTTAAATGGGCTTGGAGATTATTACTGATGTCCATGGGCGGCAGTGACCACTTACCATCCTTTTTTTGCTATCTTTATATGATAAAAAAAAACTATTTTTTCTGGGACCTCTTTTCTTTATATTTACAATTAAAGTCTGCTTAGAGGGTTCATAAAGTGTATAACGACCAAGGAGCGACTATGTAATGCCTCACTCTGTGGATACCCTTGCCAAGTATTAGTTACGTGCTTTATCTACTCGAACTTTGGGTTCTATCCGCCCTCACTCGACCCATTCATGTAAGTAGGTAATATGCTTTTGGTCAGTACGACTCGAGTGAGTCGAGAAACGCAAAAAAATATAGAAATGCCATATAAAGTAATTAAGTAGAATGGAGTATTGTTAAATGTAATGTGGTCTGATCTGAGCTATTAAAGAGCTACGGCGTACATTTTAAATGTCGAAGGATTCAGGTTCAAATCCTAGCACGCACCTCTAATAATTCAAAAGATGTGCGTTCTTAAACCTATTTTTTTTTACTTCTTTAAAATCACTAAAGTGCAGTTAGCTCACTCAGGTTCTAACAGTCTCAATTATTATAGCTTTAAAATATCCTCGATGAATAAATCGGTCGGTCCAACAAATTTTCCAAAGTCGCAAAAGCTAGTACCCTCAATTCTAGATTATAAAATATCCTATATAAACATAAATTGTCGTTGTTCCAGGTGCGCACGTGAACCCGGCGGTGTCGGCGGCGCTGTGCGTGCGGCGGCGCGTCTCGCCGTTGCGCGCCGCGCTCTACGTGGCGGCGCAGTGCGGCGGGGCCATCGCGGGCGCTGCGGCTATATATGGGTAAGTCACCAATCTAAACCTACATAAATCTAGCCACTATTGTAACATTTAACATTTTCTACGCTCATAGAATCACACTATGATTCCCCGTATCGTGGGTGTCATGGACACTCCAAGACGAATGTACAAACACCCAGACCCAAAACAACAATCCACATCTATCATTCAATTTGTCTGTCTGGCCGGGAATAGAACACGAGACTTGCTGTGTATCGAACCGGCTACGGCTCGGCCGATGGTGCTAAAGAGTAAACCTATATAAGGTATATTGGTCACTAAATAAATACATTAAAATACGTTGTTAAAAGTGTTGCTAGTCTTGTTTTTAATGCAATTTTGCTATGTTCTATGTAAAAAGCGCATCCAATGTCCATTTATTGGTGGAGGTGAATGATTTTCAATAAATTATTCACCTCTACCAATAAATTATTCCTACTATACAAATAAATATATTATTGTATTATTCAACGTGACTTCATTATTCATGCGCAAGGTATAAGAAACAATGTAGTTATACCGAACTTGCCGCAAATCCTAACAACGATGTATTATTATCAAAATAATTGAGATTTAATATAATATAAACAAACAATATAAGCAAACAAAACATTTATTTATCTAAATATCAAACCAAACTTTAACAAATTTAACCAAAACCTTAGCACACAATCATTTCATTTCCGACATAGTTACACGTAAATGTATGACAACCTAATCTAAATTAGCAACGGAATTTCAGTGAACACAATTTACGTTCCCGGAGTAACTATACATGTCAACTTGTCTATTCTCTACTCTTATAATAAGCATTGTGTATTTCTACCTGGCCCAGGTGTGACTGACATTTTAACTCGAAAGTTCTCATAAACATATCAATGGTATTACCAAAATGTCTAACAAACGAGGTATGAAACTGTCTTCAGCCAAATGAAGACGAGGTAAATGTATTATTTAATGGATACATTTAAAACGTTTGTACAGTAAACGTATGTTTGGAGATTTATTGCCGTTTAAGAACTTATTAAGCTGCGTAATAAAAGTTTTATAAAACGCTCTGCAAAGTGATCCTAGTACTATTTCTAGGTATTCAGAGACCAACTGATACCCTCAGGAAATTGGATTCAGCTTGGGACGAGTTCAACTGATTTCCAGATTTTTTAATAAATTAAGTTAGCGGCTTGCTTTGCGAAGGTCAAAGACAAATAGAATTCCAAACCCCAGTCTGTGCCAAGAATAAAAGAAAAAGTAACAAACAATGTTACATAAATGAGTATCATATGGCGTCTGTACGGCCATTGGGTTGAATCTTTTGGTCCTTTCGTTATTGGTTTTCATGAAGGCGATAGTTTTTAAGGTTTCATAATAAGATAAGTAGGAAAATGTTATTATCGTATCCGAGACATTACATCGGAGATTTCAACATTAGGTTTTCTAAATAACATTACATTAGCATTACACCAATATATTTGAGCGAATTAAGTGATTCTAACAGAATGATATTTTCTTCTGCAATTAACTTTGATTTATATGAAATGGGTAGTTTTGCAAAATGTATTCTTAACATAAATTTCGAACATAGTACAGGTTTGTAATTTAATTTAATTTACACAATGATGAATATGTTTGGTTCATACATTACAAAAGAGACAAGTGAGTGACATGAACGAAATTAAATGTATATCGCGAAACGAACGAATGAGTGAATGATGTAGAACATGTTCGGTATATGTATTTATTGGCCAAATATTATTTCCTTTTTTGTTTTATTTGCTTCTGGCATGTATTTAATATACCTGCTCTCATATTATATCACACTGATATTTTTAACAGACTTAAAAGGAAGGGGATTTCAACGAAATTACCATGTTTTCGAGATTCAAATCTTGTAAAACGATACTAATGTTTTTATGAGCTTTATTTATATAAATAAAGTTAAGATTTAGTAAATTTTTTTATTTATTAATTTTGCATTCGATTCAAAATTAACTTTCAAGTACTGTTCAAGTTACTGTTCGGCGGATAGATACGCATAATATTATCGACTGTACGGCTCTATCGCCAATAAAACAATATTTTACGAATGCTAAAGTGCGTAATTATAATATCAGCATAATAATATGAATATACTTGTATCTGCGGACCATACAGTCCGAATGAAAATGTAGCGCTATGCTAATTTACGAGCAAATTAATAACAACGCTCGCTTAACGTTTAATTCCCTCTTAAATCCGGCCACGGTACAGCCCAACACTTCAACAGATATGCCAAATAATCAGAGATATCTTGGAAATATCGACAATATTTTTCTGTGTCACAACGTATTATGTTTACATTGATAGACATTATTGACTTTGCTATAACATCATAAATAAACATTTCACAGTTATCTAATGTTCTGTCATGCTTGTTGATATTAGTAGACATATATATGTGAAGCAATAACTTTCTTGCGGAGCGATAAATATAAGAGCTTTTAAGGGCATACTTAGCATAGAGCATCTTTACTTAGCTATCAAGAGAAATTACGGAGTTTTCTGAACAAGAACAGGTTATACGCGAGTTACACTCGCAATACCTGTTTTGTTATCCATCTGCTGTTTGCCGCTACATTTAAATGCCCTGAGAAAAATCCATATAAGTAAATACGTGTACTACTAGTACCGATATAAGAGAGTATAAGTGCGTTTATACAATGTCCTTATCGTCAAACAGGATTGTTTTGAATAACAGGTATGTCTATTTTAGTAAAGCTTACCTTAGATAGGAATGGGATGAAAGCAAAATCGATATCTAGTAACCCTTTCGCCTTTTTGTTGGGAGAAAGTCGATAATTGTCCATCGATACGCGACTGCTCTCTGATTTTTTAAACTGCATGGAGTAGAGCAGTTACCCGGATATTCTCAGTTTTGCCTTCATTGTTATTTTCAATCAACTGGAGTTTTATCTGTACTGTGATATCTGAGTTTAATATGACAGAAAAACATAGGGACAGGTGAAACTAAATAAAATTTTGTAATGAATAGATATTTCTTAATCTTATTTATAGTCTTTCGAAAACTTGTATTTTTATATAATACTTACAAGAATATCTACTTTTTATCGTGGTAAGTTAAGCTTGTTTATCCCTACTTAAAGTTTTCGCTTGATATAAAGCAAAATAACATTTTATGTTCCGATCCGAGTACCTATAATAAGAAAATCCCCAGGGATCAACGGAAACCCGTTATAATGAGATGTTACGTTCCTGTTTGAGCTGTTATTTGTTTATCTTGTCTATTGTACTCTTAATAGTATTGGTCAAACTTAATAATACTTAATAACTTGACCGTTACTATCATCATTTTTTCATTTTTCTTCATATCATTTTCTTCGTTTTCAGACAAGATCTAAAGTGAGTTAATAAAAATGAGTTAATACTATGCGTCTCATAAAATTATCTTGATTTTTAGGCTTAACTATACATATATTTAAACCACTGTTTTTCTTATTGTATTGATATTTAAGATTTAAACAGAAATTAAATGAGATTTTTATTTAAATACTTTTTGGAAAAAAATGAAGCATGCTGTGAATTACTGTGACTCCAATAAATAAGCTTAAGCTTAGCTTACGTAGATTTATTTGTTCGCAATTCCTACTAAACGTAATTAATTACGCTCTCTGTCGTTGTGGTACTTCAGAGCCTATTGTAAAGTTACTTTGTGCAGGTATTATGAGGTGACTTAGAATACTAAAGTAATAGGCCAAGTGTGATGGACGACACGAGGGGTTCCGTGGCACGAATGGTATTTACAAGGTACTTTGTTACTTACGTGTATTAATGGTTATTATGTGTTATATGGCACGCTTATGAACTTGAAAATTTCGAGTATCTCTCTAAGTATGGCGCTAAAGTTAGCTGATTGCCGATAATATCGGTTTTTGATTGCGGGTGAGGAAGATCTTATAGGTGGTCTTGGAGATTTTTTCGGCATTTCTATAACTCGTTGTTTTAACGAACATACTCACACACATTCTGTAAAAAAATACAGTCGAATTGAGTTTCCTACTTTTTTTGAAGTCGGCAGAAAATCTAATGTCTACCTACGGTTCAAGAGATACAGCTAGGTGAATAGATTGACGGATGGAAGCAGAAGTCTTCGTAATGTAAACCAAACTTACTGTAATCGTTGAGTTAAATAATAAATATAACTCTGTTAAATAGTAAATCATTTATAGATTTTTTGTATGTTTGTCTGTATAATTGTACGCGTATTACTCAAAAACTATTCCGCAAATTTGGATGCAATATTTACATTTCAATTACTAATTAATCATATAACAGTAAAAGTAACTCGATAAACAAATACACAAATATTGCAACAAAAATTATTCCGATTTTCTTTCAAAACTGAATTCTGAAGTCCGCGCAGATAAATTCGCGGGCAAAAAGTTCCCTATGATGTTTTTTAACTTTGTTATTGAACTTAAAATAAAATTTCAACGAATAGATTCGATAAAACCATTAGATGACTAAATATGTTCTAAATTTACCACTAAAAAGTTTTATTAAACACTGAGTACATCTAAGTACATCTAACATGGATAAGATTTGACGATTTCACGCAAATAAAATAAACCTTTTCAAGGTGATTGGGCCCTTTGTGGTTGGAACTGCGGTGGCAACCGAGGTCGAAGGGTTTGAACCACCCTTTCAAATATGTCAGTCATAAATCAGAGTGTTAAGCGCTTCTGCAATCGGTTCTGATAAGTGTGGTGAGGTAAAGCCATAATTAACACTTACACCAATTTCGTAATAGATGGTAATATGTTTGAATACGCAAGTAACCGTTCCGTCATGGGTAAGATGAATACTCATGTGAAATAAGTAGTAATTATGGCTAACTTTAGTGATTAATTAGTTAACTAGTATTGCAAGCTCAGGTTCAAAAAGTAGGCAAGATTTTTCAATATGCGGGACTTAGTATTTTAAAACTATTTAAAAAAATGATATGAGAGATTGTCAAAAATAAAATGTGATGTCCACCAGTTTTTATTTTTGTCAATCTCTGCATTCTGGCTATGGTCTAAATCCTTTTCATTGTTAAAGAGCAAATAAATAGAAGTAGGAGAAATTGCAAACAGTTGTCATAACTAAATACAATTGACTCAATACTATTGACGTTTATTGACACTGTTTCGGAAATGAAAACAACATGTCCTGCATTTTGTACAATAATAACACTTCCAAAGAAAAAGATTTATTTTCCCACCTACGTCCCGTACGTCAGAATATGACACCGAAGCTGCTAACGTGAAATGTCTGAGTCACTGATCCGAGAATTGGACCGCAATATATTGGTAATCTAGGAGTGTTTTGTCCTCAACACCGAGGGAAAAGCAAGAACAAGGATTCCAATTTCAAAATATTTTATTCTTTGTTGCGTTGCCAGTGTTGCCACCCCATAATGCTTGCCAACAAAGTTCGCAAATAGCGAAATGAGCCGCGCTGTTTCCTGTTTGTTTCCGTATACGAATATTTGTGTTGAAAATAAAATTGGTTTATTAAAGCGTAATATGCAAACCAGAAAATTATTACGAGCAAAAAGTACATATAATTAAAAGTGTATTTTTGTTCTATTCGCATTATACATTAATATTATGTGCATAATAAAACAATGTAAAAATGAGCAGTCTTTTTTAATATAACCTATTTTTTAGTTCATTGCCCCTTAAGATAACATTTGATGTAATTTTAAATAAGTTTATTTAAAGACTTCTAAATCTATACTAGTATTATAAAATTTTATTGAGTTTATTTGTTTGCTTATTAAAACGCGCTAATCTCAGGAACTACTGACTCGGATATATTTTTTTGTGTTGGGTAGTCTTTTTATTGAGGAAGATATTATATTTATTGAGGAATAGCTAACTAATATACTATTTAACATCACGCTACGACCAAAAGGAGCAAAAACGGGGAAAAAATATATTTTATATGGCAGAACAAAGTTTTTTCAGGACAGCTAGTATTTTATAAGTTGTACATGTACTGAAGTTTCAATTATGTCATATTTTTATGCCAAGAACATAACCCTTCTCTCTCTCTCTCTCTCTAACTCTAACTTAGGGTTTTAAATGACAAAATTATATTTCTTAGTTTTTATAGTCCCGTTAGTTTGGAACTAGGAAAAGTGTGTTCAATTGCCTCTCAGGGACACTTGAGTAAACGGGCAGGTAGTTTTGAAGTACCCAATCTCATTCGGAACACGCATTTTACTATTTTCAACGGTTCCAACAAATGGTGGACACAAATAAATATGATTGTGGAAAGGACTTGTTTTTAGGTCAGATCTTGTATTGTTAAAGAGAAAGCAATATTTAGACATAATATTTTTTTTTGTATCACAATGTGTTTTTTATACGTATAATTGTGTTACAAACTTCCCATGTGGACGTCTTGCATTGGGACAGTAACTGTAATGTAGTCTAGAAAACTGCACAGTTCCCAAACTAAGACACGAATTTCATATAGTAGAACATTGAAGATTTTTTTTAATTCGGATCTCGAACGAATTTCTCACAAAATTATATTACAGTCGAAAAGCTTATTTACTGGTTTTAAAATTCTCTTAGTAAACAAAGTAAATAAAGCAGCAACGTTTTTGCGAGAATCGTATTGAAGTAAGGCAATAAGATTAAATAATAATAAATAGGATGTAGGGTTCAACTGAAAAAGGTGCAAAAAGCTCCTTCTTCTTCTTACCATCAGGTGATCCATCAGCTTTATCGTTAAGATAATGATACTAGTAATGATAATGATCTAGTATTATGTATTTGCTCACTGTACTTTAAGGTACTTTATGTATTTTCGTAATGCTTAATAAAGAATATTTGTGGTTAATTCGCTGGCCAATGCTAGCGAATTAACCACGTAATTAAAAATACAATTTACCCCATACAGTACCTAAACATATTTATATTACTAGGTTAAGTTACTTCGTTATATTTATGTTCAAACAGTTTTTACACGAATTCCTAGTGATAAAACCATCCAGTTAATTTGACCTTTAGTTATCGTTCCAACGCTTCTCTGAAAGTATCGTGCCATGTATCCGAGTGACAAATGATGATCGATTTAGATAAGAGAGCCATGTTTACTGATGTACATAGCATCACATCGCTTCTTTCAGATTTGTATTTGTCGCGTACAGGAATTTATAAATATTTTGATGAGTCGTCGCCCTTTTCTTATGTCGTTATAAGTTTTCATTGCCAATGTTTTTAAAATATAAATTATATCATTTTAAATGTTTTGAAAGTTTAAAAATACCATTTGATTAAAAAAATAGCAAGTTACTATAAAAGTTGAAATAATTATACGGATTTTTTTTCGAAGCACTACAAAACTTTTACAACAGCTTCTCTCGGTCTTCAAAATACAGCTACAAACGTTTATCGATAAACTTAGTAAAATGTCGGCGATGATCACACCTTAACACCTAACACCTTATACACTCATAGCCCCACACTAGGATTCCCTGTGTCGTGGGTGCCATGGACACACACAAGACGCACAA
>DWNR01001715.1:0-14429 GCA_018250455.1 Polygonus leo | reverse complement strand
ATATAAATAGTCAACATCAAAATATTCTATTTGGCTTCAAAGAGGAGAGTCAGATACAGTTATGAGATGATATTGGTTCATGATGAAGTTTGACATCTACTGGCACCAAATAGCATAAAATGTGTCAGAGAGCAAAAATGTAGACTTCACATATATGAAAACATTATAGACAACTCTTTGACATGCATTAAAAGTTTTCCAATGATGTTAAATAGAAATTATTACTTTTTAGATCAGGGTATGAAGAATGAAAAGAATTTGAGCTACGTCAAAAGGCTCTTAAGAGTTAATGGTTGATATCCACAAGGTTATTCATTTATTTAAACAACAATAGTATTGGTTAGGTATCTTACATCAAAGTCTGTTTTATTCCTCGTCTATGCCCATTTATTATAACATTCAACTTTGCTTTTGAGATATCTGCATTGTTTTCGAGGTTAATAATCTAATAATAACAATTCATTCCTTTGGAATTGTTATAAACATGAATCACATTGTACTCATTAACTTCAATTGAATGTGAAGCTGATAAAAATATAATCACTATCACGCACAGGCTTTCCAAATAATGACTCATAAATTATATAATTTATATACATACCTACAAAACCAAAAATTTAAACCAATATGGCAGATCTGTGATTAAAATACCACAAAATTATACAACAGACTACACATCTCCATTAATCTATAAACATACAAAACTCTCTAAAACAAGAATAACAAGTATCCATCTCATTTCAAAACTATAAATAGCAATTAAAATAAAAACTTATACTAATATAATAATTGTAAACACGCATCCGATTCAGTAGCATTGAATATTTTCACGAGCATAATTCACAACATAACATAAACTACGTACACCAAATTAAAGCTTTCGAGAAACGGGAGGGGTCGGGCTCAGAACTTGAGCTTGGGTTTCAGCTCGTGCGCGCGACCGCCCCAGTCCAGCCGGTAGCTGCGAGTCCGCCACGAGATCTCGGGGCAGAGGAGCGCGGCCGCCAGCACGAAGGGCGCGCAACACTCGCTCCACACCCACGCCACCAGGAACTCCACTTTCGTGAACGGCGGCGACCCGTTCTGCACCGAGCGGAGCATCAACCAGTCCGACAGAAACCACAATAGCACGTGCACCAGGAAGAAGGGCAGCGGCTCCGCGCCGAACAGCTGCCCCGCGGCCCACGCGGCGCCCGCGCCCAGCGGCATGCACTCGCTCAGCGGCTCCAGCAGCGCCATCGTGGGCACCATCGCGATGCGTAGCCGCGCCCACCGCCGCAACCGCGCTTGCAGGGCCCCCACGGACCGCGTGCCTGAGTTCTGCAGCGCGGGCAGCGACGCCACCCTCATGCGCCAGCCGCGCGAAAGCACCGCCTTCGCGATGAAGTAGTCCTCCGCGAGGTACTCGCCGAACGCGGCCAGCCCGCCGGCCTCCTCGAGCGCGCACCGCCGCACCAGCGACGACATTCCGACGTGACAGTTGATCCCGAGGAAGTCCGCCCCCAGGTACATCCGCGCTTGCGCCGTGCCGAAGTACACCTTCTCGTACACGGCCGCGAAACCTTCCGCGTCGCACGCGAACGGCATCTGGTGCACTATGGCGACGTCCTCCCGCATGTGTTGCACCATGTCGAGCAGGGTGTCGTCTCGCATCCGGATGCCGGCGTCGCTCACTAGGATGAGGGGGTACTTCGCCGCCAGGTACGCCGGCTGCATGTTGTTGATCTTCGGGTTCACGCCCACGCACATCCCGCCGACGAACAGCCGCGCTTCGATATGAGGATACTTGTGCAACAGACTGTTCACTAACATCACTGCCGGATCGTGTTCACTCTCCACACAGAACAATAACTCGTAGCTCGGATAGTCGAGCGTGAAAAACGTCTCCAAATTCGAGAAGAGGTTCGGGTCGACGCCGGTTAGCGGCTTCACGATGGACACTCCGAGGTACGGCTGGTCCGGTGGCGACCGGTCCACGGTCCGATGTAACTTCCACTTTGAATACGATAGAGCCATGATGTGAATTAACCACAGACACACCCACGCGATTATAAAGAATATAGCAAAACCGTACACTGTGTACACCATAGGCATCATAATTGTAATATTTCCGTGTAGATCTCGCGTTCGGACCACATAATATCGACTGGTTTCGAGTGTCTAAAGCCGTGCGCTATGACGCGATCATAACACTGAACTGACAGGCAGAAAGCAGGAAAAAAAACTATAAGCTAACTCACTAAAATGATTCACCGTACATTATCGTATCATATTTACCGCTAAACATTTTGGTTCGTTTTTTATTATGCGAGTATTTCTCGTTATCACAGACGCTAGACAACCGTTCGACACGACTGACTCAACCATTCCCCGCCCGTCATTTCCGCGACTGCGATTTTGCGAACTGCGTGCGCGAAATGCGAATGCGAACAAAAGAAATGTTGCCACATTGTCAATTTGTACATCATAGAGTATTAAAATAATATGTTTTCAGTTCGACGTCAATTAATTTAATTGTGAATTTACTGTTCAATAAATAAATTCTAATTAATTAATAAAGTTACAAGCTGATTGCAATAAAATCGTTTTTTTTTTCAACTAAATGTAAGTGTAGTGTGTATTGAGCGTAGCGAAAAATTTTAAGTCTATGGAATGAACGCCATTTATTTGTCAATGGTTTAATTTAATTATGTGTTTAAAGTACTGGCAATTATCACTTATTTAAATGATCTGTCTTCCGGGCCGCGGGAAAATAAAAGCGTCTTTTTGAAGTTGCGCATTATTGTGTTGGTTTGGAATTAGAAATTGAGTGGCAAATACACAAAAATGGATTTATCGAAGTGTTTAAAAACTGTTACAAATTTATATGAGTATATATCATTTACTCGTGATGTTGAGAACAAGCGCATTAATTTGATAATTCCATTCAACATGTCGACGGTTCTTTCTTTAAAAAATATTCGGTCTATTGAAATCGAAGTAAGCTTTTTAACTTAATTATAATAATGAAAATATAGAATGTATGTAGTATATTACATTAGTAACAAGAAATATTTTTATAGTATTTCAACAAATATGAAGAAAATGGCGCGGCAACAAACATTTTTGAACTTATGTTGCGTTCACCGCGTTCGAAATCATGGAGCTTGCTTGGCAGAGAGCTTATCTGTTTGCTGCAGTACTGGCTGGAGGCAATAAGGAAGCATCTTATAGTACACAACACTCAGTGGTGGACGTTTTTAAAGTTACTTCTAAAATTTATCAATGTAAGTATGCAGGTAGCTCGAAAATTCCAAAAGTACACACACACACACACTTCACGCCAAATCCCTAACGGGGTAGACAGAGAGTATCGAATGCTAAACGGTACGGTTCTGGCATACTTGCCTAGCTTCTTCCATTTTCATAACTCTCCACATACAAAAGTATTCCTAGCAAAATCAATTTATCCTAGTTTTTAAGGCTCGGTTCTAAGGCTGCCAACGGGAGACTCGGCTGTCCGTCCAGCCGTCCGCTGTCTGTATCTGCTGTCTATATCTTAAACGATAGTTGACATTTTTCTTCCTAAATGTATTAATTAAAAGGTATAAAGTCTAAACTGGATAATAAAATTGTTGCGAAAAATATATAATCGAGGGGCCCCGAATTCACTCATACTAAAGTTCTTTTTTCTTTTGATTTTTATTTTCATACTATCTAACCCGCGCAAATTCATTTGCGTCATATACTCGTAAGAGAGAGTGGGTCAAATTTTCCCCGTTGTTGCAACATTTTTCGTTGATACTCAGCTCCTATTGGTCGTAGCGCGATGTAATATAGCCTATAGCCTTCCTCGATAAATGGGCTATCTAACATTGAAAGAATTTTTCAAATCGGACCAGTTGTTTCTGAGATAAGCACGTTCAAGCCAACAACCAAACTCTTCAGCTTTATAATATTAGTATAGATAAATTATCTAATTTAATGGGTAGGTAATACATATAATATTAAAGTGTCTAGAAAATATTTTACCTTTCTCAGGAAATACGTTCAAAAGACGTGTCAATAAGTAATATTCTGGTGGAGGAATTAGCTGATTGCTTACTGGATTTGGCGACGCACAGTGTTCCCGACGTGGCACAAAGATTCGAAATTATACACACCTTCAACACATTTTGTGCGGAGTCCAGTAGGAACGTCAGATATGCTTTCAAGGATAGTTTTCAGCCATATTTGTAAGTTTATTTACTGTTTTGATACTTAGTATCATATATACCTACACGATACGCTAAGTAGTTCGAAATAAGGGCTGAAGTGTTGGTCACAGTATTTGGTTAGCACGACACACAAAATGAATAGAAACCGAACCGTCGGCATTACGCAGCGTTTTGTTCAGCGCACGCCATGGACGCCATTAAATCGTTCAACAACGCACGCCAAAGTTTCGGTTGACTAATGTGTCTAACTAATTATGCAAAATACATTGAATGCATTGTAGCTCAACGGGAGGTTTAGCGCTAAGCCGTACGCGATGTAATTACAGGATGTACTTTACTTACATTATAAGTCAATTAAAACTATTACGAGCGTTCTCAACTGAACTTTCCGCGCCGTACTTTCCGCAGATGTGTAGTGGCACTAATATGGATAATGGTAAAATGTTCAGCTCAGAGTTCGAAAAATCGAGTTGATTAATCGAGACTGGAAAGTTCCCCTTAAATCGATTGTAATATCGACTGAGCAATTGAAAAATCGATTAATTGTAAATAATATCGATACTATAGATAGATAGAATTTCCGCTACCAGAGGTCGCACGCGGATCCTCGGTATGCTAGATATGTTAGATAGTAGAGAGACGTGGTGCAGGTTCACATGGGGCGAACATCTTAGTCCTTTGGGGTAGCAACCTTTATACTAAAAAATCGGAACTTAAAAAATATCCCTGATTATATCTTAGCTTCGCGAATTATTTACAGTGTCAAGTTATCAGTCCTCCTAGCGGAGTCTGGTGACCTTCGGCTCCAGTACAGCATACTGGAGACGCTCCTGCGATGGCTGCTGCCGAGGAACGACCTGTCAGTTCGGCAACAAGCTGCTGATAAGTGGTTTCCACCGAAACTCTGCAATAGGAACGCTGTGAAGATCTTCCTTGATAGACCTTGGCAGAACTTTATGAAGGTAGGTAAGAGGGGAGGGGTAAATGGTAGGTAGGCAAAAGGTAGACCGTATATAGCAATCTATTAGGATTTGAGTGAGAGTACTAATATTTATTATTTAAAACATAGTTTATTCACTTAGTAAAGAATGATAACTCTATATAATGACAAACCACATTCGTCATCGATTACAACACCGTCTCTATAGACTGCCAGCTCACGAACCTTCGTATATCTTAACACAATCATAGCTTAGTGATAAAGAATCCGACCTTTTACGCCATAGGCCAGGATTCGAAGCAAAGTGCACGAAATCAATCAATCTGGTCAAATATTTTTAATAACTTGCGTTTTTAATATTATCACTTGCTATTTGATCGTGAGAAAAGTTCCACGAAAAATTTTAATCGGGTGATGTCTAGCAATTTGGCCAGCAAGTAGGTGGTACATGGCCTAAATCCGTGTTATTGTGAAAGGAGACCAGCAGTGGGATTATTATACTATTAGTGATGATGATTATGATGATGACGATGATGATAGATGGTTTCCGGATTCCGGGTTTAACGCATAATAAAAACAAAATAATCAAAGTAAAAGTTTTAGTCATAATAAAAGTATTTCTCTATAGAAACCTAAACAGAAGCGCGAACCCAGAACTCTTTGCGTACTATATTCTATACTGAATAACGTATCGTCTCCTTCATATCTTAAGGAAAAATGACAAAAAACTCTGGCTTCTTCCGTTTCTCATTCACCATTCAGGCTATACTGCTCTGGAACGCCTTGCCCGAAGACATCCGGAAAGCCCCATCTTTATTTGTATTTAAAAAACAAGTTCGAAGGCATTATTTATCCAAGTTAGTTCACTGAGCTGTTGGATTTTCAGACTCTATTTTTAACGTATGTGTGTATGTATGTATGTTTATGTATATATATATATGTTTGTATATCTATGTATGTATGTAGCACCTACCGCAACTTCTCGCTATCACCAAGGGTTGACTGGTGGAGAATGCCATTAGGCATTAAGTTCGCCCTTGTACTCCTTAGATTAGGTTTACAAAATAAATAAATAAATAAATAAATAAACAACATAACTACTGTAATAAATGCGCATGTTAGATCAATGTTTTTTCCGATATCAAACCATAATCCCCTATTACCTACTCTACCATTTACCATGAAATTTTGTACACCTTGTAAGAGAAAAACCCACCTTTTATTCAGAAAATCATTCAAGTGCGTGTCGGATTCGAACACAAAGGGTTCTGTACGAAATGTAATGGATGACGTTGAAATCAATTAAAAACATTTATAGGTAGTTTAAAAATTCGCCAAAAAATACTGGTTTATTTTTATTTTTCATGTTTCTTGTAAAAGGATAAATTGAATCCCATTTCCTTTCGTGTGCAAGTAAAACCGACATTCGCACCTGTCCGCAACCAAAACAGAAGAATTGCTTCACGGAGGATTATAATGGTTGCGGAAGTTTAACCATACACGTTCTAGTACTCGGTGAAAAGTGTGCCTGTTACGGTTCAAGAGCTGTGTGACAAACAGACAGACGGACAGACAGCGAAGTCTCAGTAATAGGACCCCGTAATACCTTTTGAGTATAGAATTCTAAAAATACTTTCCCCAAACTTAAGAAAACAATATTATAAGTTCGAAATTGATGAGAAATAAGTGTAATATCCCATGCAAAGTCTCGAACTGAAGCCAGAAGATAATAAAGCTAGAAGATAATAAGCTGAATAGTTGTCCCAATCACGGGTGTCGTGGATGGCGTCTAAACTACGTTATAATTACAACTGAGCACGTCTCATTAAATAGTTACCGGGATGTTTAGTAAGCTGCAAATTCCTAGCGCTGTACCTAAGTCACTTGTTTTATCGCCTTCGGGCAACGAATGGAGACGAGACGATTTGCTAATCTTGTGGTTACAATCTGTGTCATTATTTTATGGGTAAGATTTTACCAGGTGGTAGAACTCGTGTAGTTCAGCCCGGGAGGTACCACCGCCACACTCATTATCCTCCGTGAAGCAATTCTTGTGTTTCGGTTTGGAGAGGCGTGGTTGCTAGCTAAATTTATACACGAGGCGAACATCTTAGTCTTCAGGGGTAGCAGCGCATCGGTAATCAAACTTAGGTATGATTTAATTGTGCTTGGGGATGATTATAGATGTCCATGGGCGGCAGTGATTACTAACCATCAGGTGGACTGCATGCTCGTTTGCTACATTTATACGATAAAAAAAATGTTCCGTACCCAGTGTCACACTCACCTGGGTACCAATGGGAGTAAGAAAGGCTCCACTGTTTGTCCATACGTCTGACTTGGAGCTTGAACTGTAATAAATTTCAAATGTCTACCACATTTGAAATTTTACAGAGGAGGTACATACGTAGGTATCACTATAACCGTAACTCTAAAGATAAAATTATTTTTACTATTTTAAAAATATTGCATGATATTATAAATAAATATTGATGGAAGCATTAGCCTTTCGCCGATCTTTATTAGAATAGACGTGTTAGATTTTTTAAAATCATGTTAAGTGATCAGTAACAGGTAGATGTGGTGAGTTGAGAAAATCTATTATATATTACTAATATAACTAAATAATAGACCTAGATATAAAATAGACATAATGCCTACCAAAGATAGATTTACCCATCCATGTAGGCACACGTAGAAAAGCTGTAACAACACAATAACTCCATACAAACGCTATTCGCGCTCCATGTTCTGTATTCAAGCAGCGCCCAGATAACGTAGTTCCAAACAAATCAGTACCGACGTAATGGAATAAGACGGGAGTCTGGAAGTAGATTAAAAATATCCGGTCGCATCCCAATCGTATTATTTCACGTAAAAACTCTCAAATAAAATATGGCGTCCATTGAATATTCAGCGGCGCCGGATTAAAATAATATTTCATGGAGGTTTCAGGAAATTAAATTTTCTCTATTGTTTTTGTCACCTCCGCAGTAGGATTCATTGTTGGATTGCTGAAGAGATTTTTTGTGGCTCGCGAGCACGCGTCCATCCCCTTTCGTGCTCTATCATTCATCATTACGATTTTCAGTGTGTGGACGGGATTTGTTTAGCTGGAAATACGTACTATCAATATCTAAATCCAAACTTAAATTTCACTACGTTGTTACATAAAGTATCCGACCAAAGTTTACCGAATCATTATATAAAGAAATAGCGTATGTTTTATTGTGGATCATAATTGGAGGGAAAGTACATTAAAATTGCTTTATTTCTTGAGATAAGTTTGATTAACAGACAGACAGAGGCACGAAAATACTAACCCAACCGATTGTCCGTACATCCTTACTACCGTATATTCATGAAACTTACAACGCTAACCCTCGGTACTAGGTACAGAATCCTTGGGCAATACCTTCTCGCACTTGTCCATTATTATTATATAAGAATAAAATTGAATCTTGGCTAAACGTGTTTAAATTAAATATTAAACTTAGTATCGGAAAACAAAGCCGAAGTTTAATTGAATCTAAAGCTTAGTCCAAGTACTTTATTACTTGCATCGTTCTAATTCGATCTGTGCACGGATAGCCGTTAGTGGCAATCTAGTGAGTTTCGAATAAAGATCACAAGTTAGTATAAAACCAGAACTTAGCGGGACCTTACCTCTGAGTATATTTTTTAATTATTGTATAAAGGTAGCAAACGAGCATGCAGTCCACATAATGGTAAGTAATCACTGCCGCTGTTTATCAGTAATCATCCCCAAGCACAATTAATTCATATCTAAGAGTGACCACAGATGCGTTGCTACCTTTGAGGAATAAGATGCTCCCCTCGTGTATAAGTATAGCCGGCAAATACACATCTTCAAACCGAAACACAAGAATTGCTTCACGGAGGATTAAGAGGGTGGCGGTGGTACTAAACGTAACATCCAGTAGACCAGTACACTTACAGTAAACTTATCGACGGAAGATATAGAAGGCAGATATCTCCGTCTACGGACACTTGTAATCAACCGATTGAATAGCTTATAGCTTAACCGCAAATGTATTGTTACGTTAAATTGCTACCTCTAAGATCCTATCCTCATACGATAGCCAGCTACACGCATCAAAACCAAAATTTAAAATGCTTCCTGGAAGATTAAGAGGGTGTAGGTCTCCACGGTGAAGCACGAAATACCATCTCGCATTCATAAAACCCAATGTAAGAGTACACAACGTTGTAAATAAATTCATTCGTTAAATTACGTTCGGAATCAACTTATAAATGAAACAATATACGATCCAATATATTATCCGCAGTTGATTATCCCCGGATGTTCGGCGGGTGTATCCGGTAATTTAAATAAATACCTTCTGTGGTTTCATTCGCAAACCGTTCATCTTATTATTCCTGAATCATTTATGATAATCCCGTCCATGTTTTCCACAAATTTATGCAATTTCATTGAAATTGCACCTCATTTATTGTATTATCCGCGAACCGTCATCTGTAAACGTCATGAAGATTAATTAAATTATCTGAGAGCACTTGTTTGAAGTGCCTGAATGAATATTGTTATTTACGATATAGGAACAACGATACCTTCCCCCCCCCCTCGCGACCACGACTTCAATTATAAATACCAAAGGCTTCAAAACACGCTGCAGGATTTCTTAAGCATGTTTGGAAAATTTAAATTTTTGATCATATTTTAAGGTGACATGTAGCTAGGAGCCTACAGTCTTCCTGGTGATAATTGCTCACTGCCACTCATGAAGATTTATAATCAAACCTAAATAATAATTAAGTCCTCATTTATGTCAACGGATTGTTGCTATCCTTAAACATACGCTTGTGTTTATGTATAATCGATAAAATGTTCGAAAACAACGACATTTTCACGCCTTGTAATGTGTAAGACTCACTTATAAAATAAAGCCTTTTGGTTTAATTTTGTCTTAATAAATAATAGTCAGTTAAAATAAGTCTTATTCATGCATGACAACAGATTAAGGGTATATCGTAACATAATAATATATCATTTCACACACAAAGGGAGTTACAGATCCATTTGATCATAATAAACTCCCTCTTATTGCATTTCGAAGACACGTGCGTCTAAAAATGCAGGACGTGAGGAGAATTCCAAACGGAGAACCCTCCTGCGGCCTTCGCGCCCTTGAAACCTCCCTCTGGGAGGGAGGCAGCCTGTTCAGGATCTTGTGTAACTTCATTTGCATCGAAAACAACACACATTTTAGAATAAACTTCACTTCCTCCACATTACCTCCACACGAGAAGGTACGGCCGATGTTAAGCATTCGGGGCAGACGTAAGCAATATATTTTGCTGAAGAATTTTTATGGTTGACATTATCATGATATAATGCAGTGTCTGTAATGTACGCATTCTTGAATTTTAGATGGGTTTTGACACTTTTCGTTTTTGATGCGTAAAATTTAACTTTGACAAGCTTAATATACTTTACCTCTGCTTAAGGCTGCGTTCCTATCATCCTATACACTTTATAGAGAAGTGACAAGTAGGAGAGGCATCAGCCACATAATAGTCAGCGGTCACTAACAGCTATGTAGCCTTTACCACCCTAAACAAAATCTGCAAACTCTTCAATAAAAACACAAAAATTGCTTTACGTAAGTGGTTGACGGTCACAGGCAAGACGGAGGTATACCACATCCTAATGACGTGGCTATTCATCCGCTAATATATAAGAATTTGAGTCTTAAATTAATTCCACAAACTGGGTCACGTGACGTCAACCACAGTCGGTTTTTGGACCGACAAATCGCATGAACGTTTACATGAATCTCTTTGCAAGCTGACCAACAAATTGGTCCCAATTGACATTAGACATGCGATATAACGATCTCTAATGGGGAATTCGGTCAGTTTACAAATCTACATTTGTATTACACCCGCGTGACGTAGCGGTCATCATACGGTCGAATCCAGAGAGTTCCGTGTTCGATTCCAGGATAGAATCACATCTCAATATTGAATTTAGATTTTTGTTTTAGATTTTATTCGGTAGGATGTTACCAGTGGTACCAGTGGTACGTACCACTGACACTTGAGACGAATATCTGAGTCGTCATGGGTAGCACGGCATCTGTGGTGAACTTCAAGCAAGACTCAAAGCTACTGAGGGATAATTACTAATAATCGTGATTACCATCAGATAAACTACCTTTATATGATAAAAAGATGATAAAAATATTTAAGTGTAATACGACTACGCGTGTCTTCGTATATGTCTATGACATACATGACGGAGAATTTCAATGTGGGATATGAATATAACATACTCGTACATGGTTTAGAAACTGCACTTTTTCGTCATTTCTGCAATTCCAACATATTTATAGAAGTTCTGGTTACGTATTTAGAATGAGGTCACTACCGCTCCATTGGTTCACTTGTTATTCCAGTCGTAACGGATTTTACGACCCGTAAAAGAGCCTTCGTATTATTTAATTCGGAAAGAGAAATGATAAACAAAACGGCATTTGTTTGCAAACCACACTTCAGCTATAAAAATACGATGAATAGAAAAAAGAGGCGTGGAAACCGGAACGCGGGCGAAATGAAGGATCTTTACGCATTTCCCCCAACACGGGGTATGAAAAAAGGGCCCCGAAATGCGTCAACACATCCCGGATTTATACGCGGAGATTATCGACGCAATAAGTCGGTCGCGGGCCTTTGGAAAAAAGTTAAATCAAAAACGTGAGGCGACAAACAATCGCCGGTGGACCGGAGGGTAGGGTCGCCACGGATTGAGGTCGCTTAGGGATTGTCTCCTGGTTATCAATGTGTTCGTTATTTGCACTGCATAATGTTAAATAATTGAGGTCGCTTTGGGATTGTGTCCCGGTTTTCAATGTGTTCGTCATTTACATAGCGTAATAAAATATCGGTTCGTTACGATTTAATGGTTAAGTCTTAAGCAAGTAAAGCCAAGTGGTTCAGATTTCAGCCATGCGAGTCCCTGGATCGAATATTCAAAACATATTCATTTTTTTTATCGATGAAAGATACCTATGCTACAAGAATACTTATCTGAGAAATCATAACGTTTTTTAAAGTCTACTGACCGTTTCTCGTAATATGATATATAATAATATTTAAATTGACTTAACCAAGATGAAATAGTCCGACAGTAACATAAATTTAACTACAAAATCCTACTAAAAAAATTCTTTCCATTTAAACTTCGGAATGAGAGGTAAAAACTGCAGTGAGCGTTAATTTGGGGCATTGGTGTTAATATTTTAAGTGAGGAGAGATTTTAAAAAGTTTAACTTGATTTCATTTGCAAAAAAATGAGTTCAGCTACATTTATTTCGGCACGTCAGCCAAAAATGTAGTGCGCCACAGGAGAATGCAGTTGTACTGATGTTAAGCGGTCACTGGCCACATTTTCTTTCTCCTTTCCTATCTTTTCTGAGGGAAATGTATGCCAGTGACCGGGTCACCGTGTAATGTGTGGTTCGGTGCAAGTTTTTTAATGATACACCTGGTATTTTATTGATTTTTATTACATATATTATGTCTTTTTTTATCTGCTAGACGTACAAATGGAGCATGCAATCCATCTGATGATAAGTGTGACCATGTGTAACCACTTAAAATCAGATGGATGGATACCGTCCATAAGCAATTGTTAGTAACTCAGGTACAATTGAATCGTCCCTAAGGTTGAAAACAGATGCCTAACTACCCGTAAGACTCGAAGACAGGACATGTTCATATTGTATATATAGTATAGCCGGCATACACATCCCTCCAAAATCGGAACACAAGTGTTCCTTTACGGAGAATTATTAGAGTGACGGTAGTGCCTCCCAAGTGCCTACACGAATTCTATTACCTGGATTACTAAAAGAAATATATAATATAGCCTTAGCTACACACTATTTGAGATCGATAGAAGCTTATAAATGTCTCTTTTAACAGTAGCAACCCTGGAATAATGTTTACCTCATATCCAATTATAACTAGCAACCACACCTACCAAGAAATGAGAATAGTTTTACTGAGGCAATAAAAATGACGATTTTACCACACATATAGTACAATAAGTACAATTTCTATCACCTACTAAAACTACACAAGTAAACATTTCTAAATTTCGAAACGATGACGTCACTTTTACGTCGTCTAAAAACTTATTCTCATATGTTTGTGCTACTTTGGCGTCCAGTTTCTTACAAGATATAATACGTGTCGCAGAATCTAGGAAATAACTATCCACTAGACGATTTATTACCTCCACAACACTGGCCAAGTAAGCGTTGTTTGGTGACTGGTATAATAATACAAAATTCTAGTGTGTCACATAGTGAAATTATTTGCCAGTCAAAGACACTGCCGATATAATAATATGGCTCTGACGCGTTTCCATTTAGTTTATCCTATATGTCCTTACTATAGACGTAAAAATAATTGAAGTTCATAGAAACCAGTAATTTTGTTTTAAGGCAATTGTGTTAATAGGTCATAGCAATATAAAATAATACCATAATATGTTGGCTATACCTATTCTTTAGAAGCCTTTGAAGGCTCATAAAATAACATGAGCCTCTGATGAGCACCCTTTTACGTATCAAATCGCATCCTTTTAGGCATCCTTTTATGTAATACATCTTATACATACTACTATTTTGTTATCGTATAATATATTGAACAATACTTAAATTCAAAGTATTGTATTAAATAATGATAAAGGATTTTTTTTTGTTGGGGTACAATGCGACCGTGCAATGGTAAAATTTGTCATAATCGAGAAGCTTAATTAAATGCAACAGCATCTCTTATCAAACACAAAACCTGATAAAATCTTTGAACAGACCCTACATACCTACAGTAGGCGTAGAAGTGCTACCTCTCGTAGCACGTCTACGCCGAGTGCTACGAAAGCCTACGTCAAGGCTATGTTTACACTAATATGTCGTAGCAAAAATTATACCTACACTAGGATAGTAGGTCCTCCTTGCCCAAAATATTTTACGATCGTTGCTATTTGTGTCCGGATTTCCTCGAACTTATTATATGTCGCCGAGAGTCGGGAAAAAGTGTCCGCGCGAGGATTTATCGTCTCCACAGAGCGAGACGCCTATCGAGGGAGGTCGCGGAAGCCTAGGCCTTGCATATCTAATAAAATTATGTTCTTCTATATGGTTTTTACACCTATACTACCATAATTAGAAATAAAAATAAGCTGGCTTTGCCCAAATACAGACTGTGTAAAGTTGCTAAATCTTTTATGGGGAACTGTATTC
>DWNR01001714.1:0-14429 GCA_018250455.1 Polygonus leo | reverse complement strand
ATATCAAGAATATCAAGAATTGCTCGTTTAAAGGTATTAGATAGATAAAACACATAATTTCTATGATGGATGTGGAAGAAACAGTGAAATAATAACAATGCTTATGAGCAAAATAAATCAAAAGCCACTAAGCAATGGCCTCCATTACTGTAAGTGCTTAATTATTACGCCGTAAAACATTTATGAGATCTACTGTAAATGTACCTTAGGGATGGCGTTTATTTTCGAAACAGATATTAAATCGATTTGACGACATCTCCGTCCGTTCGTCCGTCCGTCATATTCGGGCTGTGTCTCTCAGACGTAGATAGACTTTTGATTTCGTTTTCACAGTATATGTTACAAGTACAAAAAATAAAAAAAAACAATGTATACGAGGTTCAAGGGGGGGTTCATAAACATACAGGTAGACCGCCTCTTGACATTTTCGTGTCGAGTCGTTTTATCGAAAAACTATGTAATATATTTGCGTGCAAAAAATAAAGCCAACTTCAAATCAAAATAAAAAGTTAATAATTTATATCTATATGTAACGGTTTTACGCTAAAACTACTGGACCAATTGTAATTAAAGTTGGTACACAAATAGAGTGAACCTTAGAAAAGAACATAGGATAGTTTGAATTGCCAAAAATAGGCTTACACAGGAGTTGAAATAAGGGACGAAAATTTGTATGAAGTTTTGTCATTTTCAAAGATAAGAACATGAAACTTTGTATTTAGGCGTTGGATAAATAAAAATAAGTTGGATAAAAAATAAGATAAAAAAAATAAGTTCGAGGAAGTAAATAAATATTTATACTAGAGTTTTTGACATTTCGACTCCGACGATGCAAAAAATATGATTTCCCGTAGAAAAGTCTTCTGGCTTTCGCTACGAAGGGCGATAATAACCGAATGACCGCGGATGAAGCCGCGGGTAAAAGCTAGTAATTAATAATTTTGATTTGGAACCATACCGAATATAAAGCAAAAATTATTTTTGAAATCGGTCCACAATTGTCTGAAATATCGGTACATAAATAAATAAATACATATAGACGAACCATATAACCGCCTACTTTTTGAAGTCGATTAAAGAAATAAGGTAAATAGTGAGACCATAATAATAACATATACACTTATAAACAGGGAGTATTGAAATGCAGAACATTCAGCTAATGGGTTATCAAATTAATGGAGTTGATACGACACGGCTCGTTAAATGTTACGATAACGACCTTTGTTGTAAATTGGATACGTATGGAGTTGAACGTATAATTCCATCGGGAGCAACTGGTGACATGAAAGGACGGTTTTACCTTCCCTAACTTATAACTTACCCTAAGGTATATATTACCCCCACCTATATATTACCCTAAGTGAATTATAATCCTTTCGCTCTGAATAGCCCTAAAACATTTTTATATATTATAGTAGATATATGTTATGTTAGTTCTGAAAGTGGAAGAAGCTAGGCAACTATGTCAGAACCGTGCCATTTGGCACTCGATACTCTCTGCCTACCCCGTTAGGGATTTGGCGTGAAGATATGTATGTATGTATGTATGTAAAAAAGTTACTGTTTCACAAGCACGATCAATCATCAAGCTCAATGATACAATTATCAGATGACACGAGTGATTGAACTGTTCGCTTCAAATATCGACAGACGCAGTTTTTAGTTCGCTTATGATGGACGTTTAAAATTCATAAGGTTGGATGTTTTAAAGGGTTTTAATCTTGAGAAGAGGTTTTTATCTCGAGAGTTTAATATTTGTTTGTATATTTTTTAGTTCTTAACTTTTTGAAGGATGTTACGACACATACTAACCTCTGGTTTCTTTTATCAGGTTCACTCTTTTCGAGAAAAAAAATCCGCGTCAACCTCATGAATTTTAAAAGTCGATTTTTGAAACGAACTTTTCAATCACTCAGAGTCTTTTCAGATAATTGCATCGATGAGCTGTGTTGATTGATGGAGCTTGTAAAACAGTAACTTCCTTACCTTATAAAGATTGCAAACGAGTATGCAGTCCACCCGATGGTTGATGGTCACTGCTGCCCATGGAAATTAGTCAATCTCAAGTACAATTGAATCGTACTTCAAATTGAACACAGATACGTTGCTACTCCTGAGGATTAAGTATTCGCCTCGTTCGTAAGTATAGCCGGCAACCACATCTCTCCAAACTGAAACAAGAACTCAGTTTTGGAGGATTATGTGGGTGGCAGCCGTACATCTCCGAAGGACATGAGTCCTATCACCTCTTCTGAAGTTTATTCTTTCTTTCTATTTTTTTTAAAGGCTGTGTCAACCAATACTTACCTCTCTTTTCCTTTTCTTTATTTTTCTTAAGAAACAATCCAACCTTATTCTCTTAACAATCCAATCTTATGAATTTTAAACGTCGATATTTGAAACGAACTTTTCAATCACTCAGTGCCTTGTCAGATAATTGTATGATTGAGCTGTGTTGATTGATTGAGCTTGTGAAACAGTAACTAATCTTTAACGAAAATTAAACATTCCTACTTAACCTCGTTAAAATGCTTGATTGTTATCTGTGAAATGAGCGGTTAAATAATCAGTCAAGATTTTAACCAAATTAATCCATAACTAATGAGTAAAACTACCTACCTTCGAGTTGATGGGCCACGAAATGGTGACTAAATTTTAATTGATTGATGAACATGATTATAAACAGGTAAGTTTAAGTTTACTTTCGAAGCCATTGAAGATAGTAGAACTCATACAATTCGATTGGAGAGATACTAAAGACTTTTCTAATAATCATACACAAAGCATTTTCCTTCTGTTTCGGTTGAAGTGATGTAATTGCCGAACATGTGAAACTATCAAGACGACACCTTGCTAGATGACATGTAAGATCGTGTGCTCCTTATTTTGTAGAAATCGCGCAGTTCGTCCAAGGAGAATCCACCGCTACCCTCATAATCCTCCGTGAACGTCTTGGTTTCGGTTGGAGACCCGTGGATGCCGGCTTTACTTTCGAACGACAGTGACCACTTACCATAAGCTTGACTGTATACTATACCCCGGTTGAACCACATGGCTTCTACCACCTGATAATATTTTATGACCATGACGTAATACGTTTTTGGTAGTCGTCGTGACTACTGAGAAATTTTTGGCACAGTACGAAAATTTGATACTTAAGCTGCATGTCGCTCGAAGCCCTGGCCAGAATAAATAATTAATTGCGATTTATATTTAGATTAGAAGTCGTGTGCCTCCATATAAGATCATTGTTTAGACGAACCATCAATTATGAGGTCGTGGCGTGGAATATAGATAATATGATCACGATTTGATCGATTGTAGCACGTGCTCTGCTGTCGGAGAGGCGAAAATTGTCTGTATGTAATCTATATTAGATATTAGATGAAATACTAATGAGCTTCTAGCTGGTTAATAGTTTTAATTCGAATTTAAAAGGTTTCATTCATTATTAGTTATATAACTTACAGGGTTTAAATATATTTAAAGACATAATAAAGTACCTGGAAGGTCTTGACGCAAAGCGCCGAGGTCATAGAATTCGTGTTGTTCGACCGATGAGGGACTCCATCACTCTCATAATATTACTTGAATTTTTGTGTTGATTTGCAGTGGTATCTCCCCAGTCGAATTGCGCGAGTTTTACCAACGGGCAAAATACACACATTAAATTATTACTGTTATTCTGTCTCCCGCACTTCTCTTTAGATCGAAGCTACATATCTTTCTTTCACCTCGTCTTATTTTAAGATATAAAATTAATTGATTAATTAATTATCGTATTTAAGCACCTCTCCTTGGCTGAGGTACACTGTAACAAAACTCCCAGCATTCTTTTAAAACTCTCTTAAACGAGTTAATCTACTTCCTGTTAGGCTTCAGCATGATTAAAAACCCACGTAGATTACCACCGTCTGTGTCTAAACTAATATCCTTTATCGATATTACCTTCAAGAATCCACGGCGTCTGACGCCGATTACTTTTTACATACCAACGTAAAAACTGTAGCGTAGAAACGCGTTAATTGCAACCATATACACATCGATGTAGGCTTGAGCTGAGCTTAACTGTCTGTCCAGCTGGCTTTTTGTACAACTTGTTATTGCTCACTGTGCGTTTACTGTGCTAAAAACTAATAGCGAGTCGGCCTCGCGTACGAAAGGTTCCATGCTACACTTAATATACTTTTATAAAAAAAGTAAGGATAATAAAATAAGATATAAAATCGCTGAAAAAACACCGACTTTCGTATGACCCCGTTATTGTATACTTCCCTCCCTCCCCAATTTTGTATGACCATGTTATTGTATTCTTCCCCCCCTTTCATATTTTCCCAATCTGCTATAACAACAAATATGAAATTCCTAATTTTCATATTTGTTGTTATAGCAAATACAGTGATACGCACTGTGTAAATGTTTCAAACGTTTAGGTTTAAGTTTATATCGTTCAGGAAATAAATTTTATGAACAAACGGATGGACACTGGACAGTCATCAGCATCTCTTGCCATCCTTTGGGTACGGAACCCTAAAAAAGAAAGTGAACAAAGTGTCTAGTCTAGGACCATAAAGACCATAAGAGTTTGGCGCCTGGCGTCGGCAGGGCATACTTCAAATTCTGTTACTGTTTTTGCATATCAACTTGATAAAAACTTGCCTATTAAAGTGTTTTAATGTATCTGCAATCACATTAAACCTAATTAGGCTTAAATAAGTTTCCGTTTGTAATGTGTCTAACATTTTTTTTATTGTGTAAATGTAGCAAACGAGCATGCAGTCCACCTGATGGTAAGTGGTCACTGGCACCCATGGACATTAGTAGTTATCCCCAAGTACGATTGACCCAAGGTTGACCACAAATGCGTCCACCACACTTACCATCAGGACTGCATTCCTATTTACTACGCCTCTTCATATCCCAGGACCCCTCACAGAGGTTAATTAATAATCTCTAATATTTATCTTCTTTTTTTGCACTCTTACGTATATATTATTAATGTACCAGGTGTACAAACGAGTTCTACCGTTTAGTTCGACTGGGGAGGTACCACCGCCTCCCTCATAATCCTCCGTGAAGCAATTATGATGATTACTGATGTCCATGGGCCGCAGTGGCCACTTGCCATCACATGGACTGTATGCTCGATGGCTACCTTCAAACAAAAATAACCATAGAAACATATACTATATCCGTTAAACACAATGTATGAGTAAGACCATACATTGGACACAAGACAGCTTGTTAAAATAGTTCTTGATCTGAGTCCCTTATTTATTTTAATAGAATTCCCCGCACAAGACTTTGTATCAAAGATGGTGACTGACGTTCGTCAGCTTGAGTAAGATAAAGATGTATCAGAAGATAAAGAAATTCGCATCTTTAAAACTGAAATAAATTCACTACTCCTGACTTAAAAGATGATCATACTCCTTGTAAAGATCTACTTGGTGTTAAAATACTTACACTGAAGCCTTTATAAAGTGCATTCTTCAATGGCAATCTTACATTGCTAATTATGATGTCGGTGCCAAATGCAGTCGGCATCTCCTTCTTCTCTTCATATTTTATACTTTTTAGTTTTACTTTTGCATTTTGAAGTCGGTTCTATGTTTTGTTTAAACATTTTTATTTATATAGATATTTGGTATTTAAGATCTAATTATAAGGTTATCAAGTGATATCATTGGCAATATTTCAATCTTTCTTTGATGTCATTGACAATTTTTAATTATTTTTAAAGTGACTTTCAATTTATAAGTATTTCTTTAATGGCCTAATTTACTTTTATTTTCGCTCTTTGTCCGATATGCAGTATCATCGTATGATATAAAGTTTTCGGTGATTCCTTTTTTTAATATATTGGATATTTCATAAATATGATCGAAAATTCCAATGATGTCAAAATTATAAACATAGTTGTTAGTTATCAGTTTTATATGATAGACTTTAACTATTACTTAAATTTCTATTTCCTTATACTTTTCCATACTATTAATATTTATCCGTACAGAAAATGGGGGTAGCGTTAGAGATGGAAGGTTGGCTAGTAAAAAAACTAAAAAATTCTATCTGATTTCTTTAATTACTACGATACTTAAACAGAATTCTCATTTTCCAAAAACTCTTATAGTTTATCTTTTAGGGTATTTTCATGATTTATTTTAATTTTCAAATCGAATACAGCTATTCATTTATTTAAATCAAATTCCGCACTCAGCCCTATATCATATACCTACAATCATATACAATGTTGTTGACAGTGGAGCTCGTCGGTGCCCGCGTCTAGTGTGGACGGGGAATGAAGATAATAACCAAATAGAGAACATGTTATAAAGTCGGTTTGTTGAAATCAGATACAAAAAAATGGAAATATTATTGTTAAATAGAGGAGCATTTTACACATTATTTTAAGAAACATGAGAAAAGGACTTTATTCAAAAGTTTTTTTTCATGAAATAGAAAAACTTTATAAAATTGACTGAATATAGAGGAAAATGTAGGGACATAGTTTAAAAAACAGAAAAAATAAGATGTGGGTTTTAAAACGTATAGCGACTATAGCATTAGTAAAAAAACCTGCGGAAACCTTTCTCCTAGCCATACATCTTATTTGACTTCACTTGAGACTACAATCTTGGGAACTTCAAACGTATTAATGCCTCTTATTACTTTTTATTTTATCTTCAACATTTCCTTATTATTACTTCATTTATTTAGTCGGATAGAACATCGATACATGTTTTATGAAGTATACAAATACCGCAACAAGCCGTTATTGAAAGATTTTTTAACTAATTAATAACCTCTACTAATTCCTACTCTGTAACGCACAGGGATGGTGTGATACAAAAAGGCAAGCTTGTCGATTATCTCCTAACCAGCATTCCTCAAACCTCAAGCAACTTCCACCTCTACTTCCTTAGCGTTAAGGGCTACAACATCACAACTGTTACCTCGTCGTTCTAGCTGGTACGTTCATTAAGCGAGTATTCCACCAACGCTTATTACACACGTCTGTGCGTCTGTCAGTTCGGATTAACTCCAACTGATATGGTAAGGAAATTGACTTCCGTCCCAGAGACATTTGCTTACAGATAAATATCATTAAGTTTAACTAATTAACGGGGATAATGAAGATGCCTTTATAGGCAAAGTGGCGAAGCTAGATTCTAATGTTGGGTATGATAGGGTAATTAGCAACGATTAAAAGTGTCGGTATGGCTTTCTTGTGTAGCCTTTGATCCGAAGTGAAGCGAGACTTCTGTGAAGTGTTTTCCAATGGGATTAACGGATTTTGCATTAACACACGTAGAAATAATTATTTCTCACTATTCCTTATTCTAGTTTGTGACTGCTTTACCGTTTTCGAAATCTCAAAAAGGCTTTACCGTTTTCGAAATCTCAATATATTCCTTTTTTTGTTTTCCGTTCTTTTTCTATATGGAGAAATCAGTGTAACTTCTTCTTCTTACTTCTAAATTGTGTGTACACTTGATTAAATCTGTGATGGCGAGTGCCAGACTACAATATATCTTAAGATTTCGAGAACACAATAGTACTAATTCGAAAGCACTTATTCAGACAGAACACATAGTCATACCTTTATATTAGATCACCTTCTTTAATGTTCTAACTTCTACAATGTACTATATCTAAGTTCTTGCTATATGGGTTAAATAAAGTATTTGAATTTAAAAATTACTTCATGGTTTTTATACCTGATGCTAACTTCACCCTGCTCTTAATCCTTTTACAGAGTCGGTCAGTGTGTAATACCTTATTTACTTCGTCATTAAAGCATTAATTTTTTCTTTGACATATGTATTTACCAGGCGGTAGAACTCAAGTAGTTCGATCGGGGAGATACCACCGCCACCCTCATAAAGAACCTCACTGTGAAGCAATTCTTGTGTTTCGGTCTGACAGAAGTGTTTGCGAGTTATAGGCACTTATACACTAGGCGAACATCTTAATCTAATTAGCAACACATCTGTGATCAAATTTCGATATAATTCAATCGTACGTGGGGATGATTACTGATGTCTACAGGCTGTAATGACCACTTACCATCAGGTGGACTGCATGTTCCTTTGCTACCTTTATACGATAATAAATGTATTAATTTCGCTCAAGTAAAGAAGTAATTTTGAATCACGAAGGACGGTTGATAGAAAAAATGTCATGCCACGAATAGCTACACATGAGACTATTCTCGATGTTATATCTGACATTTAAACGGAGCTATTTTCATAAGAATTCCATAGTGCATATAGCAATAGCGGATAAAGGTAAGGTCGTAATTGCACAATCATCTAATTATGATCTTATAAGGGAAATTACTAAATAGGAAGAAAATCCATATTGGATCCCTTTATATCCCTGAGGCAATTGCGAACAATTTTACGACATACCAGCAAGAAACCAAAAGTAGCATCATTACGAAAGAATTTAAAAAAATCCGCACTTAGAAGTAGATTTCTTTAAATGTGCCCGTAACGTAAATTTTTTAACATAGTAGTAAATTATTGAAATTTGACGTTAGTATGTAGAGGTAAGTACGTCACACCTATTTCTGTCCTAAATTATAAGTGCTAAGAGGTAATTGTCTTTGATTTTAACACCAATCACCGTACCATCAACCCTGAGGAGTAACAACCCAGCTAGGAACTATCTCAAAACTTAAATTATGTTTAAAATTGAACAAAACTTACAATAAAAATTATTTGTTATTCTGGTAAAGAATTTACACCTTTGCAACTTAAATAAAATAGAAGTATACACATATACAATGACACTAAATTAAATAATTACAAAGATTACGATTTCTTAGAACATGAGTCCTTTAAAGTTACATTTATAAAGAGTAAAGAAACAAGTTACAAAAATGCCATAACACCTTATACACTACACTTTAACTCAAAAACCACTGGTCCCAGCTTCTAGTAGGAGATTATAATGAGAGGTGATACGCAAAAAGGGGTATCGTCAAGGGGTAATTAAAATTGCTAGGCTTTTGCGCTAGTTCTTGCAAATGAGGACGTATTATGTCTTCTCTGGAACCCTACCATTCAACACAAAGTTAGGAAAAACGACAGTATGCGAGCATATGATGAGCGAAATCTTTAAGTTTTTATGACATTATGTCCTTTTTGTTGGCATAACTTGAATATATTCAAGGAATATTGATAGAATAGAATTTGCTCTTTTTATTTGTTACTAGATGTTTATTTATTATTTACTTTCTTACACTACTTACAATATATTTCTCAAGTGTACGTACATATGGATTCTGTATAATACTATAGAACTTTTTTTGTATAATTTGCTACCTATAACTATTCTATTTATTCTACCGTCTCAAAACTCTTGTCATCGACCTCAAAATTATAAAACGCTTTATATAATGAAATATGTTCACTAAATTTTTTATTACCTAATATCATCGGTTCCTTATTTAGTATAAGAAACTTATTTTATTATCTCCTTCATAGTTTATCTTCCTCAGTAAGTCCAAAGGCTCTCATATTATTGGTATAATGTAAAAAGAAAATTATGCAAGCAACATTAACATGCCCACGTTGATGTTTGCATGCACTCGTTCCTTATAGACACGTATCGCAATCAACTTCGTCAATCTTATGACATCTAATTTCTCATCAACCTGTTCAATTTACAACTCTTTCGTTTTTATTGCATTGTCTATGGTGAATGAGAGATTGTGATCTTGTACATCTAATATTTTATTCTTTCTTAATTGACTTATTGAAAGTATAGTTATTATATCAGACCAAGGTTTTTGTTTTCACTAATCAGGCGATGATGTGAGATTTTCTCAAGTGTTCCACACACATGGATTCTGTATAATACTGTAGAACTTTTTCTTGTATAATTTGCTTCCCTTAATTATTTTGTTTCTTTTTAATACTTTGTCACTTATGACAACAGTTGTTTTTAGAGCTACCGTCTCAAAACACTAGTCATTGACCTTAAAATTATGAAATGCTTTATACAAATATGTTCATTAAATATTTTGTTACCTAAAATCATAGGTTCTATGTTTTAGTATAAGAAACTTATTTTATTATCTCCTTCATAGTTTATCTTCCGCAGTAAGTCCATAGTCTCCCATATGATTGGTGTAACGTAAAAAGAAAATTATGCAAGCAACATTAACATGCCCACGTTGATGTTTGCATGCACTCGTCCCTTATAGGCACGTATCGCAATCAACTTCGTCAATCTTATGACTTCTAATTTCTCATCAACCAGTTCAATTTACAACTCTTTCGTTTTTATTGCATTGTCTTGGGTGATTGAGGGATTGTGATCTTGTATGTATATCTTATATTTTATTCTTTCTTAATTGACTTATTGAACGTATAGGTATTATATCAGACCAAGATTATGTTTTCACTAATCAGGCGATGACATGAGATTTCATGCAAGTTTTTAAGGTTAAATATAGATTTTTTTGTCACAGTATTGTGACAAAAAAAACTATATTGATACTACTACTACATTGATATTCTGTAAGAAATTCATAACATCCATAAGTCAAATTCATACATATCCTTTATTTCTTAGTCATCAAAAACTATATTTTAAATACAGGAAGACTTAAAATCCATTTGATTGTGCTGTAAGAAATAAAATCGCAAACTTTTAGTAATTGTACTCTTTCAATTTTTTAAAGTCAATAAACTACACAAGTATTCTATCTATAGATATAAAAATGAATCCCTATTTTTCTTGGTCATGGCATCACTCTAGAACGGGTAGACGGATTTTGCTAATTCTTTTTTTTGTTGTGTTTGTTATTGCCAAAGCATGGTTCTTATTAAAGAAAAGCTTAAGAAAGTTACGCGGAAAATAAGAAAATTCAAGAAAATTTAACGATAATATTAACTTTTCTTTTGTAAGCATAGCAACATAACTTTTTTACTAACAATATTTATAGTTAAGACATGACAACGCCTGTCGGGTCAGCTTGTAGTATATAAACATTGTTCTCTATCTCCGGATATCAATCAAGGATCTAACATCGACCCAGTCGAGGTCTAACCGTAACAATATTAATATAATCCAATTATTTTTTAATTAGTCCTGTCGCTAACGAGACAGTTTGACGACCATTCCACCGTTCTGGAACTTGTTTCATATTTTTTCTAGACTTAGGGTGTGGGTACACTAAGCTAACTCTTACACGTTGGTGATTAATGTACTTACCGTTTTTATCCTTTTTAACTGAAGACATACCAGGGAACACCTTAGAAAATCCGTACTTTCCTGCTCTTGGGCGATCTCGTTAAAATTATGAAGCATTTGCTCTATATCTTTTGTTGTATTAAAGTTAGTTGTACTTAAGTATGGTAGTAAGCTAGCATGCAGTTCACAGGATGACGTGAGACAGTCATTGCCATATATGATTAAGATCTAACGGAGACAAGAGGTTATGTGCTAGAAGCATGTTAGATTTATTTTCTTTGATATCAATACAGACGAACCAGGTATTCTGTCTGTCTGAGTTGTTCAGAGATCCGTTGCACATACATTTTTCCATCTCTCATTTTCATGGTCCTTTCTTTTTAAAGAAAAACTAAAGCATTAAGCTATTTTGAGTTGGAAATGACACAACAAAGAAGTTATTTAACGCATTCTATAATAGTCATATCTTTGAAAAAAGTCAATACCATATATTTGGCATGCCACAAGGCACTGTTCTGGATCCGGTATTATTTAACATAAATGCCTGTCTCATTTGACGTAACTGAAATATGAGCATTTCAAAACGTACTTACCAATTCAGATATGTATGGACTCCTCGTTTCCATAAAAGGAGTACCACAGGAATCTGTATGAAGCAATAATTCATTTCCATAAATGATAAGAAGCGTTGAAAGTTAAAGGAACCCACATTTGTAACCCTTAATGTGACGCGCCTCTAACATCATATATCCACTGGATGGACGTTGTGATCGATAGTTTTAATTATATACTTTTTATGGAAACCTGCACTCAGCTTGTTAGTACAGCAGAGCACTAGTTGGTCCTGTAGGGTGGCCATGGGTTTAAAAAGTCTCGGATTTATATATCTAATCCAATATTTCGACAAGGCATTGATTTAGTTGTTTTTTATGGTTTGGTATGTACGAATGTCGGAATGAATAATCTTACTCGTGTGTCTATCCGTCCGTCACAGCCTATTTGCTTTAAATCTACGAGTGCAATGAAGTTGAAATTTGGTGCACATGACATTTTTGTGGACATGTAATTGATTATGTTTGGTTCTCACGTACATTGCGTTCATATTCACGTGAAGCAAAGGTAATTTTAAACCTATTTTTTTTTATTTAAACACAAATTTCTTAGAAACTACCGCTGAGGGCGGATATAGGTGAGGGCGGTATTGCCCCGGTTGGACACGCATATAGGTAACAAAAGGTAAACAGAATGCCATTGGGCATTAAATATACCCTTGATCACCCTTAGTTTAAGGTATTGCCAAATCAAATAAATAGTTAAGTAAGACGACGCTGAGAAAAAAATAATTGCCAGTCACAGGGACTGCAAAATACAAGGATGAAAAAAATCAAAAACCGGACAAGTAAACGATAAACAAAACGTGTGGTGCTCCCACTTATTTATGGAGCCCTGATTTATAAAGGAGCAAGAAGGTAGCAATGTTATTTATGAGATGTTTCTTTGTGCTACACTTAGAATGGCTATAATTGTATCGAATTGAAACATTTTCTGTACATTCCTGTACACCACTGAGGATCCGGGTTCTAATCCAGTGGCACATAAAAAGAGAATTCATAATGGACGTTATGTCAGTAGTTACATACATTAGTTATGATAATCTTGATTATTATCATAATCATATACTCTAGTTAGGCATATTTATTGCCCAGGTAGTCGCACGCGCTTTTAATGAAAATATCGTAAGGAGACCTATACATTTAAGAGATTGTAAAAAAAACCCCAAGCGTATATAAAATTTGGCAGGTGGTAGTATTCGTGTAATTCGACCAGGGAGATACAACCGCCACCCTCATAAACCTCCGTAAAGTAATTTATCGTGTTTCGGTTTGGAGAAGCGTGGTTGCCGGCTGCACTTATCAAGGCGAACATCCTCAGGGGTAGCAACGCATCTGTGATCAAATCCAGATATGATTCAATCGTACTAGGAAATGATTTCTGATGTACACGGGTGGCAGTGACCACTTACCATCAAGTGAACCGCATGCTCGTTGGATGCCTTTCTACGATAAAAAATCTACCAGTTTGCAGTTGGCGCTGAATTGCCCTAAATCCTTCTCATTGTGAGAGGATACCCGTGCCCAGCAGTGGGACAGTAATGGGTTATTATGTTGATGAATCAGTGCAACTGAAGTAATTGTAAATTAACATAAGACGGGGGCGAGAGGCGTGGGCGATGGGACTATAAAACCAGTTATACAAAGTGGTGAGAAAGTCTTTTGTTATTGTTTAATATCTGTGAGACACAGTTGCCACTATAACGATCTGTTATGAAAAGGTGTTTAGTTCGAATCCTGGCCGGATAGAAAATTAGAATTTTCTTACAACCGATTTGGTTCAGTCATTATTCATACGACATTACCACCAATACTTTCTTTCATTATTATGAAACAAAGTATTCGTGTAAAAATGAGCTCCGGTGGTTCGGACATGTTGAAAAAAATGACGGATGAAAGGTTACCAAATCAGATATACAATGCGAACGTGGACGGATGTAGATACCGAGGGAGACCCAGAGTGACATTTCATGATCAAATTGATCGTGTACTGTCTAAAGGAGGTGACAAGAGTCTCCGAAATCGGCGTGTTTGTATGAGGAGAGTTATGAAAGCGGAAGAAGCTAGGCAGGTATGTCAGAACCTTGCCATTTGGCATTCGATACTCTCTGCATACTCCGTTAGGGATTTGGCGTGAAGATATGTGTGTGTGTGTATTATTCATACGGTTGGTAAATTTGGAAAAAGTAGAAATACAAACCAATGGTGCTGGTTTTACTTGTATTAAGAGATAAATACGTTATTGAAATTGCCGCTAATCGCGCTGTCGAAGTTTACTAAAAATCTTACATATACCTACGTATGTAAGCTCTGAGCCACGGCCGCTCCCATTTCTGTTCGGGTTTTGAGTGGGTAGTCCATGGACCATGCTACTCTAAAAATGGTACCGATTTCAGAAATGGAGGAGGTTCTCAATTCGTTTGTATTTTTTTAATCTTTCAAAACTTTGATTCTCAATTGACAATACTGTCAACATACACATACACAATTGGAAATTCAATCAAATTGTCGATCGTTTGAAATCATTTCTAAATCATAATGTAGTTCGACCGGGGAGGTACCACTGCCACCCTCATAATCCTCCGTGAAGCATATTATTGTGTTTCGGTA
>DWNR01001713.1:0-14432 GCA_018250455.1 Polygonus leo | reverse complement strand
GCTTAACGGATTTTGATGCCAACTTGACTAATCTGTCGAGATGATCCCCGGCCGTGTTTTAGGCCATAAAAATTCAAACCCTAAAAGGAGGGGTAGCGGGCGGAGCCGCGGGCACAGCTAGTAATAAATAAATACTTGTTTAATTCGGAACGAAAAATTAAACCATTGTGAAACGAAATAGGACTCCTCCGTCTATGCTTTTAATAACTTGAAACGAGATATACTTTTTATAATTTATTTAGGTTTAAAATAGTGCGTCATTTCATTGAAATCTGATACAATCGTTAATGGATTTACATATTTAAATATGAGAAATTAAAATGGTTAAAATTAAACTCTCCTGCTAACATAAATGCGGACGTTGTTTTATTGTGGCGTTCCAATGCATCAAGGTAAAAAAATAAACAATATATCCACCAACTCTGATAAATTGAACATTGATAAAATTAAGACCAATACACCTGATAAAGTGATAAAAGAGCATTAAATTGTTGTTCTCTTACATTCAAACGACCTACATTTCCACGAATATTTTAAAGATATTTATTGACATTGAAGCTTAACTTGTACGGTCAGCAAATATATCACCGTCCGTAAACCGGGCCAGTATACAAATACGATTTTGTATAGACAAATCAGCTTAAAGACTTTTTGCAATTGTAGTAGTGAAATACACACATTGAATAAAACGAACTGAACTTGAAATGAACCGGTTTGCGCCAGCTACCACGTGCCACGTACTCTATTGACAATCGCATGAAAGTAGCGTTAGAAGTGACATGTTATGCTATTTTGTTTATTATTATTCTTGCAAATTAATTCAATGATCAAAAATTTAATGCTATAACTTTAGAGGAATGTAGATTTTTTGTGTACATGCTATTAAAGAGCAAAATAAATTTTAAGGTACAGACGAAGATTTTAATACAATATCATAACGAATTATCATTACCATTAATAGTACCTACATTACATACATAGATGAATGAGTACAAAATGTCTGAAGTTGATGAAATTCTTGATTAACAATTACGTTTAACTAAATATTAAATATTAAGTATCTACCTATTAAAAAAAATTAAATATCATTTCTTATTAATTGCGTTTAACTAAATATTAAATATTAAGTATCTACCTATTAAAAAAAATATATATCATTTCTTATTTATCGGCTAACCTTACACTATACTACATATGCAACAATGTATCCAAGCCGATTTGACTGTATGTGTGTTTTATTAATATCGAATGAATACGGCATAATGCAACATTGATTAATTACGATTGTCATTTTGGCTTCGACCGCGCGGTATATTCGGGTTTTCGAAAAGGATTTCTCTGGAAATGTCATTTGTAATTAAATTTTATGCCGCGTTCAATTCATGGTCGGCGAAACATTGTTGCAAATCTGTTGACACTTATAATAATTTTTAACTTTACACAAAGAGCGTTAAAAGATTATAATAAAGTTCTCGAAGGATATTTAAATGATTTAACTTTAGAAAATATATTTTTTAAATATACATGATGATAAGGAAGAATACGTCCACTAAAATGTAACATTGTTTTGGACTTAGCGTGCATTTGACAGAGGGAGATTTTTATTTTTTTAATATCGAGGAGGGTAAGTAAGGTTAAATTCTTTTTTATACTTTATTTGGCACACTATTCGTCGCTCGGCATTTTTATAAGAATATTTCTGGTTGAGAATTAAATTCTCTACAAGTCCACTAAGTTTTAGGCGTGCACATAAAAATAGCAGTAGAGTCTCGTTGTCCCCATTCAAGTACGAAACTCCAAACAAACGATTTTAGTGTTCATATGATAAAAAGAACCATATCAATAATTTATTCCGATTACCATCTCGCTGCGGGTCCATAATTAAGTCGGTTTGCAGCCAACAAAAAGCAGACTAGGCTGAATAAATTGACATAACGGATACGCACCCCCCATCCACCCCACTCTTTGTAAATACGCGCTCATTTCAATAAAACGATCAGTTCAAAGCTGTCAATTGGGAAGCATAAGAAATTTTCGTATAGTCTGGAGTCGGTGTTAAAAGGATTAGCCCTATATTTCATGACAAATTAAAAGCTGTTCAAGCTTTGTATATGTAATAAAATAATCATTTATAAAATCAAACAAAACAAAATGTGGTAGATGATGTTTTTGGAAATGTTTTTAAAATTATACACATGTTATGCAAGTGTACGTAATTTATACGTATATCAGAGTAATGTATAAATATGTATAGTTATACTATTTGTTCCCACATTTAAAATCACGATGTATTATGTACTACGACGATAAAAACAATAACAATATCCTACCTATTTAGGTTTCTCCATAAAACCCCTCATCTAATGAAAAATAAACATTTCGCTTAAAAAGCTAGCTAAGTAACTCACAAAGTAATCCGCAACGAAGAGCGGTGTACTAAAAGCTTGACTGGGGACGCTAAAACTAAAACTTGTAGAATTTAATGTGGCTACTTTTGTTTAAAGGCTCGTGCAAAATAAACTTTGTTGTTTTAGTGAGCAAGTCTAAACAAAATTGTATGTTACTGTGCATGTAGTACGAACTTTGCTATTTCACCGACTTGTTTCTACATAGATTAACCAAGTTTATTCCTAACGCAATATTCCATTATATATAAGTAGTTTTTTTAGATTTTTAGATCTTGTACAAAATCTACTTATTTTTTTTCATAGGTAAAATAACTTTGCAAACTTATAAATAGATATGAAACTTACAAATAATTAACTATTTTTGTCTGAATTTTAGTAAGCAATAAACAGATTTTGATTTGACACAGGCATTTAAGCATATTCCAATTTTTCTCAAGAAATGTTTCGTGTTTTTCGAAAACGATCAGTTCAAAGCTGTCAATTGGGAAGCATAAGCAATTGCAAACTTATAAATAGATATGAAAACATACAAATAATTAACTATTTTTGTCTGAATTTTAGTAAGCAATAAACTGATTTTGATTATTACACACAAGCATTTACGCATATTCAAATTTTCTTCAAGAACTGTTTCGTGCTTTTGATCAACGTATAACAATATTGTAACTAGTCGTATTCTGTACGTAGAAGATATTAATCTTTTATACTAGTATTATAAAATTGTAGGATTTGTGTGTTTGAACGCGCAAATCGCAAGAAGTACTGGCTCGAATTAAAAAAAAATCTTTTAGTGTTAGATAGCCTATTTATTGTGGAAGGCTATAGACTATACAACATTACGCTACAACCAAAAGGAGCGGAGTATCAACAAAAAAATGTTGCGAAAACGGGGATAAATACTTAATAATTTATACTTAATATGGTAGAACAACGTTTGGTGTGGAATCTTCTTAAAGTAGCAGTTAGTAACAAGTATTATTATATTACAATACCGAGTAACCGAGTACAAGCCGTCAACATGGCGACAATCAAAGACGTTGTCGGGTTTAAATCGACGCTCAACGACGTTTAATTAAAAGTATTCATTTGTTTGTGACGCCATCGCGGCGCCATCGGCTGTCCATGCCGTTCTTGAATGTTTATTCAAGACTGGAATGGACATCAGGGCTTGTAGACGGGCTAGTTTCATAGCAATTTCTTGCCGAGAGTGTAGCCGAGTCGAGTTGCTTATAGATATCGCGCAATACAGTGCAATAGTTCCCGGCATATGCTGTAATCGTATGGGCATCAATTTGCCAGACTTATCGTGCAATACAATTGTTCCAGAAATATCATATATCAGTGTGCCTTTGGGATATTGATGTTATGGCTTAAGGTAACCCATTGTGTGTTCAAAGTCTAGTCGGTTATAATTCCATATATTAAACAATAATTTTCTACATTTCCAAGATTTCTTGCAACATGCAAGCAATATTTATAGCCCGTATACGAGCTACGTAAGCCAATCAAAGAGAAATAATCGTCCTTTATGACTGTCAAACGAGATGTATTAAGTAACAGACATAGCAAGAAATCTCGTGACCCGTGTCCATCGCCACCGACCAAGGATATATATCCTGAAGGCACTTAAAAATACTCTGGCGTTATTTGTCTAGAACATTAAATTAACTACTTTTTATACTACCTACCTACTAAACAATAACACAATCTGTTAAAATTTTAAACGTCGGGAGAAACCCAAAAATATGAACGACCGCTATGCATTAATTGACCGACAAAAGCCATCGAAAGGGCAATCTGTGGCAAGATAACGTTTGCCCGGTCCCTCTAGTAGGTAATTCGGGCTCCTTACCTAAAATGTCCATCCATCCGGTATTTAGATACAACGCTATTTGTAGGTGTTACGTAACACTTAGCGTACGAATCTTTACTGACTACTCACACTTGACTTTTTTATGGTATAAAGGTAGCAAATGAGCCCATGGACATCAGGAATCATTCCCAAGTATAATAAATGATACCTAAGTTTAAACACAGATGCGTTGCTACCCCTTAGGGAATAAGATGTTCGCCTCGTGTGGCCGGCAACCACACCTCTCCACACCGAAACACAACAATTGCTTTACGGAGGATTATGAGGAGTTCTACCACCTAGGAAAGTAACTTCACTTGACTATTAAATCTTGATCATAGCAAAATAGTCCTTCAGGTCTATACCAAAATAGAATTCCAGCGCAAAAATTCCACCGAGAACCAACAGTAAAATGTTAAATATTAGAAATTCCAAGATCAGCTACAGGAGCTGGCACGAGTTTTGATTGCATCACAAACACTGAAATGCATACGAATGCATCTAACAACCCATTAATGCCGTTATAGCCCGTAACGTTTGGTAATAAAAACGAAAGTGGCGTGCCAATTTCCATGCCGCCACCGTATTTCATGCTGCTGTAAGCTAAAATCCGGTTAAATTATTCTACGATATTTGCATTACATGTATCGTATGTATGTGAAACGTATGACTTTTATATTAGAAGCCCCGCTTGCGACTTTTTACTTTTAACGTTACAATAGTTCCAAATTCAGTATTCATGTCGATAGTCGATCATCGAGTCATGTAAATAGTCGATATTTACAATTGATACTCTGAGAAATTTATGTGTGTCATATGTCTGTCTTCCCACATATGGTATAACCTGAAATCCTTAACATGACATGTAATATTATTTTCACATCGCTGGCCGAAGTGTATGTCTATTGTTTACGCCAAGTGTATTTCTTTAGTTTACGCCTGATCAGTCGGTGTACGGGAAAAAAGAATTTTATAGTAAGAACAACTAAATACAAATTTGAAAGATATTAAGTTAACAAACACCTATTACCTAACTAAATTTTTACCATTAAGACTAACTAAATTCTCTACAGGTACTAATAACATGCGTACTTTTAACATCAAAAATAATAAGGGATCCCACTTAAAGACTAAAAACCGTGCTCAAATCCACGTTAGCCGCAAACAGCTTATGAAATACATTGGAAAGTTTCCGTTCATATTCACTTTGACATATTTATTGTACGAAGACATTACAACATTCATGAGTCAGTTCAGAGTTAGAATAAATCTCGTTCATACGCCGACGCGATTGCTGCATCCATCAATAATGTAATTGACGAAGTCTCGACATATAGTCCTTATTACACAGACCTTAAAGTTCAAAATAGCTTGAATTTTAAGACTTTTCGAACCGTCTCAGCTAATGCAATTCATTGCATAGGGATTATACAAAAGGATTGTTGTCTATAGATTTGAATTTTCAATTTAATGTATCCTCGGAGCTTGTTAGATTAAAATCGTAAATTTAATTCAATATAATTCTATACTTAATACTAATAGTCCACGACAGTTTCTTTGATGTTATGTGGTCATTGCCGTCCATAAACATTTCTTTCCAAATCCATAGACATTAGGTCTATCTGAAGGCGATCAGGCATTTAAATAGAAGCAGCCTCGTATGTTTCAGTCCACTTAAATTTACCACATTTAGTTCGATGATTTAAAATTAGCAATTAATTGATCTTTAGTTATTATGGAGATAATTATCATAATCATAACCTATTATCATTATTATTTGGCATCTTATAGATCGAGAAGAATGTATACTAAAGTTGACGACGCTAGACAAGCGCAAATCGGAATACTTCACACAACTTTCAGATTTATTTTTTATAACCGTCTCAAATATCCTCACAAAATTTTCTTTTATCTTAAAATAAATTACTATTTAATTGTAATACGCACAAAACTTCGAGCTGCCTGGTACTCAGTATAGACTTTACAGCTTCAGACTATATGCTATCTGGCATTACGCTAAAGTTTTCAGTTAGGTAATATTTCATTTAATGTTAATATTTGTAAAGTAAATCGAAAGATAAACAATGCTATCTAGTTTTATTTTTTAGAATTTTAAATGTACGCGAACAAACCCGTGAGCGCTTGCTTGTTTCAAACTAAACTACAAAACACAAGAACTGAAAGGTCAGTAGCAATAAGTTGATATTACCCATTAGGCTTTGAAACGATAATCATGCGAGAAAATTACACACAGATGCTAATAACTGTCAGTCGAGATACTAAACGTCTAGCCCCGAGTGATTGGAGCTAAGCACTAACCGCTGTAGAGGCTTTTAACTTTTACTTAGGGATGCCCAAAAATAGCATTGTATCGATATATCGCTCTCATACGTATCGGCATATCGTTTTTTAACTTTATCGCTTAAGTATCAAAAATACAAGTATATTATAATACAAGGAGAAGTATTACATGTATTAGTCTATGTTTGTGTGATATTATTTCATTTGATTAGAAAAAATACAATTTTAGTAATGAAGTTTTAATGGTATTACAAAATCCAAATATAAGGAAAACTATAAAACTTAAGGAAAATTAATCAATGTACAAATCGAAATATAAGCCATTTGTTCCTGTCATACAAACAATATTATCAATATCCTTTATCCAATATATCTAAATTATGAACAGTAAAACTTATCATAATTTCAAACAATAGGATACTGAGATACTATTTTAGATATATAATATACATCGAAGTGTACGAGAAAATGTTGTATTAAACATAGATATATCGTATGGATATCCTGATGTGTCGTTTCGTAATAGCCATCCCTACTTTTACAGCTACCGATCTATCGGACATAATAACTATAATAAGAAACAAATTCATTTCTGAAATTGAGTACCGGTGTTAGCGTCGATATTTTATTTCCTATTTCGTCGTCATATCAATGAGTATCAACCAATTTTTCTTATATTGTTCAAGTAGCAAACGAGCATATAGTCCGCCATTTGTAAGATCACTGATCTCATGAATATCTGTAATTAACTTCAGAGCGGTTTGAAGTCCGACATTAGAAGGATAATAATCTATTAACATCTCCATAAGTCCATCTGATTGTGTATTACCAGCATCGGTACCCTCATAATCCTTTATGAAGCAATCTTTGTGTTTCGGTTTGGAGAGACATAATTGCCGGCTATACTTATGAACGAGGCGAACATCTTAAACCTTACGGGTAGCAACGCATCTGTGATCAAACCTAGGTATGATTTAATTGTGCTTGGGATGATAACAGATGTCCATGGACGGACCACTTACCATCAGGTGGACTGCATGCTCGTTTGCTACCTTTATACGACAAAAAAAACTTACAACACAGCAACGATTGTGTTACAAAGAATGGTATGATGGTGGAGATACCAACCCAGTCGACCGGTAGTTCTATTACCCATAAACTTACATAATTTCGCCATACATTATCATCGCCACAATAAACTTGCATGCGGTAGCCTTAAAAATGCTACTTCAATTCACAATTTACATAAAAAGGTTTCAACCAATGTGTTAGATTGGATATCGGAAATCATGATATAAGCTCTTTTATATTGGCTTACGGTCTGTTCAGTTACGTTTGCTACTATTTTTAAATAAAATCAAGTAGAATTCAGGCAGTTTCTTTATAGAGTGAAATAATATTCATTTATAACATATGAAATTATTATCTTTTTTGGGAAAGAATTATAAAGTGGTCACCGCCGCAACCCGTTACAAAATTGGAATAAAATTGGTCAAAAGCACTGATAGTAGTTAATAAGTAGTAGGTTGAAGTTTCGGTCCGCAATCATGATTTATTAAACTGTTTTTTGTACCTTAACTCCTAAACCGCTCTTAATGGACTTTTTTGTGTGTGTCTGTTATAAATTCAATGTCGAAAGACAGAATACGTTTGTACTTAAAAGGTTGATAACATTGGCAGGACATTTATCCGTCTCCTCTAGTTTCGCGTGTAATAAATGGAATAGCTTGAATAGCAAGCTCGAAAAGCGAAGTTCGAAAAAGACGGCAAATAGCAAAAATCTTTGCGTGACAGACATATGGAGCAGTCTAGCGACAGTCCCACATATCTAATCGATATTATTCATATGACATTCAACCACCACGACATATCGAATTTGCAATACAAGCGAAACAAGAACTTGGGATAAACACAAAATTTGATATAATGCAAGCCATATTGACTTTGACTTGATATTAATAGTTTCATCTAGGATTGGTAACATGTCCATGGACATCAGTGACCACTACCCATCAGGTGGACCGCAGGCTCGTTTGCTTTCTTTAAAAGATAACCAAAAATTCTAATGACGTCATCACGACATCATAAATATTGAGAATATAAATATGAACAAACTGTGTCCTGACGCCCAAGAAACAGTTACTGGAATATAAAAAAAATCTCCAGAGTTACTGTTATTTGAATATATAAAAAAATACAAGTAGACCTCATTACATTCCTAATAAAGTTAACATATTTGGACATGCTTGCCTAATTAACATAATAAAATAATTTCATAATCTACATACATAACATAGCACGTCGAACTAGAAACTTTTGCTTAACATGAGAAACATACCGAACATGTGTAATAAGTCTAACGGCAAAAAATAAAAAATTAAACGCTCTTTGAATCGAAATATTCCATAACCTAGATTTTGTTGGAACTCGACAAAATACATTTAAGTAATTTATTCAACTTTTCTTTTACCTTAAGGGTACTTATCTTTACAAACGTGTAAACATATTGTTTCACAATATGTCTTCCTTGACTCGATACTAAAGTAACGTTAAACAATGGGTTAGCGTAATTGTTTTTTTTGACGTACGTATATTACGTTAACAAACAGTTTGAAACCGCCCTAAGTGATGAAATCAGTAAACTCATACAGATCTGATGTAGGAACTTTACATCAGATTACCCAGGAACATTAGTACCAGGATTTAAACAAGACCTGAAGTCAATCGTATGTATAATGTTTTGCCCCTGAAGACTAACACACACACACACATCTTCCCGCTAAATCCCTAACGGGGTAGGCAGAGAGTATTGAGTGCCAAATGGCACGGTTCAGACATACTCGCCTAGCTTCCTCCACTCTCATAACTCTCCTCATACAAACACGCCGATTTCGGAGACTCTTGACACCTCCTTCAGATAGCACACGATCAATTTGATCAACCAGGATTCGAACAAGACCTTGAAGCCAATTCTACGTATGATGCATGCACCCCTGAAGATTAAATTGCTACAAAGTTGAAATTCTTACTAAAACTTCTAACTAGGACACGGCAACATTACAACGTTGGTACACAACAGAAATAGGAATTGAATCACGAAGATGGTAATACAACCGTGAGGGCACAACCTTTAAAAATACCTCAGCGTTTTCTCTAAAACTACCTGAACGTTTATAAATATGAATTCTATCTCCAAGCAAAACAATTTTTTTAATGTGTAAAGGTAGCAAACGAGCATGCAGTCCACCTGATGGTAAGTAGCCACTGCCGCCCATGGACATCTATAATCATCCACAAGTAGGATTAAGTCATACCTAAGTTTGATCACAGATGCGTTGCTACCCTTGAGGACTAAGATGTTCGCTTCATGTGTAAGTATAGCCGGCAACCACGTCTCTCCAAACCGAAACACAAGAATCGTTTATCGTTCGATTATGAGGGACGGACGGAGGCAGCGTTACCTCCCCGGTCAAACTACATGAGTTCTACCACCTGTACTGTACCAAGCACTGTATATATGTAGGTGTTAACTACAAACCAGGTTTTACGATAAAACTACGAATTGCGAAATCCAAATTCCCACACTACATCAAAACCGCGCAAAACATGTCGTTCGAAATAAAACCACACCGTTATATTCACGCGATTTTTAACAATCACGACATCTCAAGCCTCTAACCGTTAGATATGATTTTGACAAGTACATAAGACCTAAAATTGACTGTGCAAATACGGTATACTATGTAAATATTGACTTCAACTAGTGACAGCCGCACACTGATTCACATGCGGCAGTATTTGTGGGATAAGATGCTTGTTTCACCACAAACGATTAACTGGTAGCGAGGTACGAGAAACGAGAACTATTTTCTATACATATTACTATAAATGTGGAAGATTGTTTGATATGTTTATAAGTGGGTCGAGCAAATCATCCGAATGGATTTTTATGAAATTAGACACTTATATGTAGGTATAACGAATTCAGATGTTAAATTAGAATTCATAGTTTGAAATGTTAGACAAACAAAATGGCGCTACTAAAGTAAAAAAATAAAATGCATTCAAAAGTGATGGCCAACTTGTTCATGGAAGATACTTCTCTCGATCTTATGATTATAAATTGTAAATGAACGAGTGAAAAGAAGCATGAAAAAGTTATTGCTTGAAGGTAGAAAAAACTATCTGGTACTTAATACCAGTTTATCCCTCTCTAAATTTCATACATTTTATGATAAGAAACATACTCGGGCGGCATTGACCACTTCCCATCAGGTGAACTACTGTTCGTTTGCTACTCCTATATATTAAAAAACTAATGTTTTCACTACTAGTGATGGATATTATAATCGCATATCGTCTGCTCGTTCGCAATGAGACAACTAGGTAAAACTTTATCTATTCAATGTTAAGAACTCACTTCAATCACTAAAACAATGGGAGAAAATCACCTGAGCGTGGCAGCACCGCTAGGTATTCGCCTGGCAACAATTAGTCTCCAATGAGGCGTTCATTATCTTGGCCTAACTGCATACCTGGCACTATCTAAGTAGGTCTCACCTGAGTAAACTTGTTCTGTATAATTTATTTTACAATAACATTATATTTTCACGCAAACTTTATTTTATTATGCGAGTTCCGACTTACTTTAACGGCTTAGTGGTTAAGACTAGTCACTGCCGGTCAAGGGTTTGAATACCAGGCACCTATTTTTTTGTTTATTCTCAAAACCGCGCCCACCAATACTATTGATAAGGATGTGTGTAATCTCACAGTTACTTAAACTTAAGTTTACAATCTTACGTATATTCTAGAGAGGGAAAAATCCACTTTAGAGGATATTTTTTCATTTCACACCACACTAGGTTCTGTGGTTGTCGGCCATACTTAAACGAGAAACTATTCTATCCTTAAGAGGTGCGCAGTAACGCATTTGTGGTGGACCTAACGATCTTCCTGCTTCTATAGCGGAATACTTTAAAAATATAACTCACAGCAATGTTATTGCTTCATATAAAATAATATTTATTTTCATACACGCGTACGTTAACGCATGTAGCGTCAGCGTATCAAATTATATTGCGTCAACGACAATGAAAGATACATGTGCCAATAAAATGAACAAAATAATTACGTTTAATTCAATCGTGTTAAGTAAAATATGTAGCTAGAAATTCTAATAAACAACACGTAAATCTTGTGATAATACATTTCTATTTTATAAGCGATATATAATAATAATATATATTTAAACCTTGGAAAGTAAAGTAATAGTAAACAGGTCTTTCTATGCCCTACGCTCTACGCAATAACTAAGATTCAGCATTGAAATCTTTCTAAATATTTATCTTTTAGTTGTACGGCTGACGTACCTGGAAACTGAGCATCCGGGATCAAATTATTACGTCAAAGATTAGGATCGTGGCCAAGATATATGTGTCTAAATTTCCAATTTCATTCTGCCTCGGCTTTTTCTACCCCTGAAATGACCAACTAACGTGAAAGAAACGAGATACAAAAATGCATGAATAATTCAACTTTTATGAACTGGAAAAATAATAAAAATGTAAATTTATGCTACGTTATATCGCATGGGTGCAAATTAGGCCACATTTACCCAGTTAAATAGGAACCGTTTTAAACATTGACACTAAGGCTGTCAGATCAGGGAATTTGCTCAGTAATAGGCTTGGACAAAAAGGCAATTTGCAGTTTTTTCAATCCTCAAATTAATCGTCGTCATGCCATCGAGTTAATGGTTTATCTTTGTCCGGATTCTACTTGCTTTCCACTCCCCAAGCATAACTAGTAATTAAGCGTCGTTTGAATAAAAAATAACTCTGCAATTCATTCCTGGATAATGAATAATGGAAATAACAGTCATTAAACACAAGATAGCAGTTATACGCCCGTTCGGTACATTAAATTTTCCGCCATGATGAGATTTACCGTTAGCGATGCAAAATTAATTTCAACAACGCCATTCGAAAAGCAAATGAATCATTAGACTGTAGGTCACAGTTTTTGTTGCACGGCTGGCCGAGAGAACGGTTGAAGGTTTACGTGGCCAGCTAATCTTTGGGTTGCAACGATGACATTGGCTCAGATTTCAAACCGGCCGTTTTGAACGCTTTAAACCGTATTTTGAACCGGCGTAGATGACGCAAATAACTACTAGGTAGGTATATCAACACGTCAGACTTTACTGAATGTATTGGGAAGTTTTAAAATAGAACGCGATGCGTGCGACCGTTCGCCGGTGGCAGCTACACAGATAAAGTTTATCATGTATCGTATGCAAGGAAACGTAGACAGCGTAATGCGTTCCCATTGTCCCATTTCAAAACCTAGTTAGGGCTTTAATAAAAACACGAAAGACATAAAAGTCATCCTTTGAAAAGGATTTTTAAGAGAAAAAAAAGTTATTAAAAAAACCTAACAAGTGTCTGGGACTAGGTTTTGAAATGGTTAAAGTGACTTTATAGGTTTTTAGTGAACGGTGCACTTACTAGGTATTGACTTAATAAAAAACAAAAAAAAATAGTATTCTTTGTAAAATTGTCATGCGACTAGCGTTACAGCTTTTTTGTGTTTCGAGTTACAAGTTTAACAAGATTATGAAACACAAAATTCGTCCCTCTAGATTTTGACACAGGACAGACGCGGACCACAAGCCTCTACGGACGAAGCGGAGGGTGTGAACGCTGTTAATGTAGGCTAGGGGCGCGGGTGTGGCCAGCTGATCGTACGCACACAGCTGCAGATGTTTACATCAAACGCCTATTGATTTTGGCCTCCGGGCTCCCCGAGATACGAACAGGTGTCTGAAGACGTGTAAACGAAGAATTTGATCTAAATATTGTTGCTTTTGTTGAGATAAAACGTATTATTCTGTCGTGTTGTCGCCACGCGTATTATGCGTGCATTTAATTTATGTATTATTCTAATAATATTGGGATGCTAGACACAGAGAAACAGTCATATCACAAAACGTTTCTTTCTTCCTTTAGTTCGTGAGATAAAACGGTATTAGAATCAAGTAAGTTTGGACAAGCGATACATACCTTAATTCCGGAGCGTCCCTGCTGTTTCAGGAGTACGTTCTCTGGTTTCATGTCGCAATGGATAATTCGATTCTTGTTGAGGGCGTGGAGACACTGCAGCAGACTGTGCGAGAACTTGCGTACGAGTTGCAGCGAGAACCCTTGAAACTTGTTCTTCTTTATAAGCTCGTAAAGATTGATCGAGAGAAGTTCGAACGTGATGCACGTGTGGTTCCTGAACGTGAACGAGTCGAACATGTGGATGACGTTCATCGTGTTGTCCTTGTCCTGCTCGCGGAGGTGCTCCAGTATGCGGATCTCCTCCTGCGCCTGGCGGTGGAACCGCTTCTCGTTGCGGACCATCTTGAGCGCGACGTTCTCGCGCTTCTTGTGGTCGTACGCCTTCACCACCTGACCGAAACTACCCTTGCCTATCACCTTGAGCACCTCGTAACGGTACGCTATGTGGTCGTGCGGGATGTGGATGTACGAGCCCTGTTCGTTGTCGTACTCGCAATTGTTCGGGAAGCCCACGAGCCCGGGCCGCTTCTTCGCGTTGGCGCCTATGAAGTACACCTGCGGGTAGCCGAATATCTCGCGGTGCTCGTAGGGCGTGAGCTTGTTCATGTACAGCTTCATGACCTGCTCGGGGCTGGCGGCGGCGGCCGGCGGGCGCTTGTCGGGCGGCTGCGCGTTGTTGGCCGGCGGCGCGGGCGGGCCGGGCTCCAGCGGCGGCAGCGCCCCGTCCCGGAGCAACGCGCGCCCGAACGCGTGCGCGCTCCCTAGAGGCATGTCGCCGGTCATGGCCGAGCGGCCGCCGCCACCTCC
>DWNR01001712.1:0-14432 GCA_018250455.1 Polygonus leo | reverse complement strand
GGTTGAGGAACCCAAAATATTGCGGAACTTCCGCATTATGAGGAAGCGGAAGAGGAATCCTCAGCAACCCTAGTTTCTGAGGTTGATAATAGATGCGCTGCTTAGGAGTTAGATGTTCGCCTCGTGTGGAAATATAGCCGCAACCACGCCTCTTTGAATTGAAACACAATACATTGCTTCATAGATTTTGAGTCGCGATGGTACCTCCCTGATTTAACTACAGAAGTTCTACTGGTTAATATCACAAACATACTTAGGTATGCGTAGAGTAGACTGACATCCTCTTTTTTAGGGTTCCGTAAGGTAAAACGTGACCTAAATACTAACCCTCCCTCCGTCCGTCTGTCAGATAGACATCTGTAATAGGGCCCTATCGCATGAATCTTAATAAGTAGACTCTGGTAGACACTTGCAATTCACACAGATTATGCATTCCCATGGTATGGTTAACTTCAGGTACGATTTAATCGTACTTGGGGTTGACTACAGATGTCTATGGGCGGCAGTGACCACTTACTAGGAAAAAAACACTAGCAGTAATGGCAGCGCACTTTGCTCCCACATTGGGTAGTGAAGAAATGAATCATGGATAAACCAGACAATGAAATGACCCAGTGTGCCTCGAGGCATTTAGTAAGTTTTTGTAGTAGCTCTTATCACCCTCTATTAGTTATTTCCCCTACCTGATGTATTTGCAAAACACTTAGCTTCAGGATTTTTAATTCAATTGAAATTTAGTAATAGTGTAGTAGGGTGAAAAATACGCAAAAGAACTATAAAATATTTTATTAAAACTTTAAAGATTTTTAAGGCAACAATACAAAGAAATGATTTTCAATTGCTGTGCCGCAAACGCTACAAAATTAAGCTCCAATATTTAAACATGTTATTTAATATTACTTTGTAATCGTAAGTAATCGTAGCATTTGTATATAGGTAAGTATTTGACTACATAATATCTGAAAGATATGTAAAACAATTTGATTCAAATTTGTAACGGTCTATTGGGTATGTGCTCAATAATATCTTAATGTACGTAGGTATATTTTTAAATTAATTTGACAAATGTCACGACTTCGAAAAATGGAACAAGAAAATCCGATACGAAATCACGTCTGTATTTCGATTTTGACTCATGATACAAATTGTCGCGTGGTAGAAGTCGCGATTCCAGTGGAGATGTCCTCCGTAAAAAAATCCTGTTCTTATGTTTCAGCTGGAGAGAAAATATTAGTCAGGACACGCTTAAAGTAAGTTCAAAAACTTATTTCTACATTTTGTTTGAATTGTACATTGATGAAAGAATTTTATTCAATATGTACGTATTCCTGGAAGTCGAGTGGGTACTGGAAAATAGTAGCAAATTGCGAGAATTTTCACAGAGGGCAGCTTTCATGGTTTGAAATTGTGAAGTGCTCACGATACGCTTGAGGCTTTCAATAAAGATCCCGCCGCATTATAGTTAATTGTAAGTTTCCTTTAGTTTTTGAGTACATCAAATTGAAAGGAGGCCGATACGTTTACTTACTTGGCGAGCCGGTGGTTCAACGCGCCGCCTACGAGGTGCCGCGCCATCCAAATCCTTCCTTAAGTCGGAGTTTACGTAAGTTTTGTTACGCATCAGATTATAAGGGAGGCGACACGTCTCGCCGAATTTTGTAGCAAGTGCTGCGGCTCCTCCTTCGCGCGCTATTGGCTTTGGGCGGGGGAATCTAACCAATGAGACCGCAGCCTTCCCCACTCACGGTTTTTTATTACGAAGATTACGTTTTTCTTGTGCAAGAAAAAGTTTTTCTTGACGAAAATCTAGTTGGCATATGTGACAAAAATCGGGTCAAGGTTACCGGGTCACCGATTAGCGTGTCCGAAGTTGAAGTGTCTTTATTCTTTCTTCACTTAGTGCGGCGGGCCGGTGGCTCGGTGAATACGCCGCCTACGCGAAGCCGTTCAGTCGAACTCCTTCCTTACGCCGGAGTTTCACGGCGGAGCGCGAACGGTTCAGTCTGCAGCGAGGCCGCGACGCGCGTCACTCGTTTCGAGACCGTCGTCGCGCCACGAAATACGGCCGCCCGCCCTAGTACGATTCGAAATCAAAAACTTTGTCAACGGATTATAGTGACTTTTAAAGAACTTTGATTGACTTTTATTTTATTTAAATTGAAAGTGAGTTTATAAACTTTGACGGTGTTTATCGAATATGTATGAAAGTACACGATTTTACAACTGCGATTTTCTTGGAGAATACTGAAGTTGCAGCTCGGACCTCATTATTCCTCGGACTGAATACATAAAAAAGTGGGTGAGTAGTTAGCAGTAGATAGATATACCGCACTGTACCTATCAGTAGCATTTTTTTAATTTTTATTTGCTCATTCAATCCACTTTTAGAAGTTTTTGAAAATTTTCTAACAGGTATTTTCTTTCCGCTTTTATATTGTTGTTTTATAGTGTTATTTTGATTTTAAGAACGTTTAAATTATTTTAGCAGCAGTCATTAGCATTTTATTTTTAGTGGAATGTTGTTGTTTAATAATAAACTTTGTAATTAAATTCATATTACGATATTTACGGACAAGAATAATATTTATATGCGTTTTATTTAAATCTTTTTCTAATACAAATATAAAATTCCGTACAAATTACGCACTTTATAATTATTCAATATCAGTATTCCAAAAATACTTAAAAAATAGTTAAAAGCTCGTGAATTACTTTTTTAATTATTAATAATTTGTTTTTTAGTTTTGTTTCAAATTTTTAGTTATAAATATTTTATCCGCTAATTAATAGTATTTTATAATCAACCGTAGTACCTATTTATCTGTCAAGTACTTTGTTTTCTGAAAAATCCAAAAAACCTACATCTATCTTCCTACTAAAATTTAATAGAAGGATACTAAGACAAGTTCGTGGTGTAGTTTTCTAAAGAGTAGAATGAAAACGCATGTGTTCAGTCAATATTATACTTTCACCAGGTGGTAGAACTCGTGTAGTTCGACCGGGAGGTAGCACCGCCACTTATAATCTTCCGTGAACGTGAGAGCGTGGTTACCCGCCAGACTTATGAAAGAGGCGAACATCTTAGTCCTCAGGGGTAGTAATACGTCTATGGTCAACCGCAGGTACGATTAAATCGTACTTGGGAATTATTACGTATGTGCGAGGGCGGCAGTGACCATTTACTATCAGGTTACGACCCTCATTTTCCTCCGTGAAGCAATTTATTGTGTTCGGTTTGGAGAGGCGTGGTTACTACCTAAACTTATGAACGAGGCGAACTTCTTGGCTCTCAACAACAGCTCTCAACCGTACGCATCAATCGTACACAGGGATGATTACTAATGTCCATCGGCGGCAGTGACCGCTTACTATCAGGTAGACTGCATGGTTGCTACCTTCAATCTTTAAAAAATATCTAAATATTCCTGTAATAATAATCGTAATGCAGAACTGTATCACTGCTGCGCTTGGTTCATTTCTGAATAGGAGAAAGATTATTATACCATATTGCAGCGTGCTGGCGATATGCGAATTGGTAGACTTCACACATCCTTATTTTTAATCTTGTAGGCGTGTTGGTTTCCTCAATATGATGGTTTTTCTTACTTTAAAGTGACATTTATTGATTTTTAATACGCTTATAAATTATAATTATAAAACGGGTCTGGCGTTCGAATCCTCAGCCCCTATAGGACAAGGTCGGATCTAGCTCTTAGCCCTTGCTGCTTGTAACGAAATTGTGAACACTTTAGTTAATTAACGCAGATAACTTCTCTGTAGCCATGTCATTTTGTACATCTAAAGTTTATTATAACAATTAATTGTTAGTTTGAATTTAAATAAGACAAATTGAAATTTAAACTACATAATACAGACCAGCTCTTTATAGAAGCTGTTCTAATTTAATTGCAAGATTGGACCGATGCAGACTAACGAGCAATTTAAAATGCAAGTAAATATCTACGCATTAAAGGCTTTTGGGGGCCGTAATGAGGGAAGGTTCGTGTTTTCTTTACATATAAGAATGCATAACATGCTTCTCCATCCACCTCAGGTTTAGGCAGTATGTTTTTTTTATGAAAGTTATGCGAAAGTAAAAGGGGTACTTTTTGGACTTTAGTAATTTATTATTTTAATTGCGCTTTTTGTGGGGTTCTATAAGTTTCGGAGATTTAATTAGACATGCAAAATTGTAAGAGTACCTATATGCTTGGCTAGACAGGCGCGGATGCGAGCGCGTTGCGACGGTGAACATAAGATGACGAGCGTAGCGCAGCGGTCACCGTACCGGTTTACCGCGCACAGGGTTATGGGTTCGATTCTCATCCAGAAATCTGAATAATGAATTTTGGATTTCTTTTCGGGTCTGAGTGTTAGAGCATAGGTCTTTTTTGAACCCCTGGCATGCATCTCGGAATGTTTTAAGTTAAATTTGTAATAAGTAATTTTTAGAAAATGTTCGCGGGCGGCGACCAGCGCATTACCCACGGGGCACGATAGGTGTAGGCGTGTGCGTGGACGCGGTTGTGTGAGCGCTTTGGGATTGTGAGGGTGTTTGTGGTAACCGAACTACACGGAACTACAAAATGGCGAATTTTCTATTTTAATTCCGAAGTAGCGGCCGTGATGAGCACGCGGGTGGAGGACGGGTGTAGGCGCGGGCGCGGTCGCGGTTCGCTTGCGATTCTAGATTATAAAAGTGGTTGTGTTAACCAACCTTACTAAACGAAATCTACGACCTGGCGTATGTGCCAGTATTATTTTAATTCCGCGCCGAACAGAAGCGGGCACAGTCGCGATAGCGCGCGCGGAAGCGGGAGCGGGAATGGAAGCGGTTACGTAAGTGGAGGCAGATGCGGGAGCGGCGTAGGCGTTAATTGAATTATTACGTCTCGCCTAGTATTTGCCATTTCAACCAAGAATTTTCTAGAAGAATTCCAGTTCCTAAAAAGTCAGAATACGAGAACCACTGCAAGAACACCTGCTCGCCCGAACATCGCGCTCTCATTGTTGATCACAATGGTTGGTCATGTTTGCGTCTGCTATAGCGCCTGCTTTTGTAGTTGGCCAAGCACCATATGTATTGTAGTTATTGAGTTATGAGAGGATCGAAAGTACATACCTACCTAATCTTTAAGTATACACCCTACCACAATATAGGTATGTATGTCTATAGTTTATGGCACTGTTGCCACATGTCTATATAATCCATAATTTCTAGATTTTTACGCATTACGCATATATACGCATACGTTATATATTATTTGCAGATTCACAGAAAACATTGTAACAGATTTATTATAACAACTTTTGCTTATTTTACAATTTTGTCGATTGTGAAATAGTCTGCCATTAAATAGCACGAATTGAATATCTTGGAAATTGTTCACTACATATTAATATCAGCCGAAGTTCATTGTGCAGTTATCCTCATGATGATATGGTCCTGCACCTGAAGATGTTTACATTAAAATGGAGATATTAACGTTTTATATGTTTTATATTAATTCCTTATGGCCTCCTATAATTTTTTAAAATTCCACATATTTTGTAGTCGACAGATATTACGACAGAGGCGATTGGCTATGAATGTATAAGGATTTATGTACAGCAAAATATCCAGCTTCGGTATTCAGATTTATATTATTAATCAAATACCTCACTTTAAGATATCAGTTCTTAGTGTTCGCATGCTTCGTATAGCTTCGCATTATATGAAATCGCGTCACTGGTCACATGATTTTGACTTTTGAAAGCTAAGTAGTATCGAGTTTTAAGATTAGCGGGTAATATTCCTATGTATTATAGTGGGAGTCTTTAATAAAGGGCTTGCTAAATGTGCGCTAATTCTAAATATTCGGTCAATAGGTATCGTTGTGACCGAATATTTAGAATTGAAATGCTAAAATTGAAAATCCAAATTTCTATTAAAATATCCAGTGTTTTACTAAAGTTATATTAATATTGGGTTTTATAACATTTATTGTTTGTTTAATTTCTGTCCAATAGCAAAGGTGACAATTTGACTAAAAGCATTGTTTCCTAGTTTCGACCAAGGATAACAGGGGAAAGAAGGATTAATGCCTACCTATATGTATGTATATATAATAATAAAATTATCCCATGGGTGGTCCAACTGTGGACAAAAGCAGAATTAAGAAGCACTTCGTATAATAATATTTCAAGCGAAATAAAATAAATATGATTGAAGTAATATGGCATACATATCTATAATACTGTATCCCAATGAAGTTGGAAATTTAATGAAATGAGAGTATCGAAATATAAAATAATAATTGAAATGCACGTGTCTACTTATTATCAAGCCACTTTTAACTGATGGTTTTTCCGCTTTGAGGGTGAAACCGCCATATTATATTTCATATTTCGGGGAAGTCAATGAAATTGTGCTACTGGTTGTGTAATGTATATTACTAGTGTATATTACTACTGCCTGGGGGCTAGTGATGCTAATTGATAGTCTACTATCGATAGACAATGAACAATTTATCGATAGTTCAGATGTAATCGAAGTATCGATAGCTTTCATGAACAATCAAATTAATAAGTACTAGCTGTGCCCGCGGCTCCGCCCGCTACCCCTCCTTTTAGGGGTTGAATTTTTATAGCCTAGAACACGGCCGTGGATCGTCTTGACAGATAAGTCAAGTTGGCATCAAAATCCGTTAAGCCGTTTTTACGTGATGCGCGGTCAAATAAACAGACAAACAGATAAACAGACAAACAGACAAAAATTCTAAAAATTGTTGGAACTTGTTATCGATCCTAAGTATCCCCACCCAACTTTTTTTTGAATATATTCCATGTACAGATTTTCGACCCTCTTTAGCATTATTATATGATATATCTGACAGCACGCAAAAATCAAATGTCATTTATTCGAAAATGGTTCTATTTCAACGTCAAATTCAAAGTGGCTGCCGCCTCTGAATGTTCAATATAGAGAAGGAGCTAATGCGATGTGAAAAAAGAAGTTTCTGCAATGTTTAACTTATTTTATAGTTAAAACACACTATATTATATAATATTAAAACCAATAAACTTTAACAAAAAAGAAAACTCCCTATGTATTGTTACTTGAAAAATATTGCAATTACGAATCGTCTTAATTGATACTTACCACAGTACTAATAATTTACGGTACTACGAATATATTAAGTACTAAATAATTTCACTAAATAAATGAATTTTCAAAGTCCTAAATAATTATCGATAGTCGATATGAGGATAGATAGAGGAGAGCTCTGTGGCATGAGTAATTTTTTTGTCGTAGAAATACATATACCTATTAATACAATTCTTTTCAATATGGCTCCATAATTTTGGATTGTCCACAGATCAAATTATGGACGCAACGTTAATAATTTTCTGTCTGTATGCAGCACGGCGCTTACTTAACTTGTAGTTATAAAATCATTGGAAAGTATTAATATAATGGTACTACAAAAACATTCTCATGATGAAGCATTTTCGTGAACTACGTAGGTACATTAGTCGGCTTATACTTCATTCAGATAACGCAATGTCGTTGATGTTCACAGAAAAAGACTCCTGAGATTTAAACATTTTTCGCGATTTTTGTGTTATTATATATTTTTTATTTTGTTTAGCAATAAAGTAGTGGGACAGACGGAATTGATACTAAATATGCCGTTAAGGAGAAAATTCTGGCGATGAAAGTCTTTCTAGCGCTTCTCGCTCGCATCTCTTTCGTAGGCGTTGTTTCGTTTTGAAACGGCCATATTGTGTACCTATTGGAGTTTTATTTCTGGATCTTTGTATTTATCAATCATATTATGGTATTGGTACCAATTTTCAATTGCTTCTTATGCGTCGGTGAGGTATACCTGTCGTGGTATACCTAGAGCGAAACAATTCTCCTTACGTAAAATTTGTGTAGAATTTCGTAACATGTCCCCTCTTGCTGCTGAATATCTTTGAATATGATTCATCGGTTTTTTAATATTTCTTTTTGCTTGTAAAATGTTTTCTTAATAACAGCCGTCAAATACCGACCACTTCTTTCTTTATCTTTCAATTTTAGGCGACTTTACTTATTCTTGTTATATCAGCGGTACAGTGCTTTAGAAGATGCTTTATCCATAAAAGCTGAGTTACGACGATTATCACCATTCATCAAATTTCAAATTAAACTTGAAGTCCTAAAAAATCACGCAGTGAATTCATTTTTTATGACACGATAATTTCATAATTCTGATTAAATAACAACGGGTTGCACTACGGGTTCCTGCAGAAGTGAAAACTTAACAAGCAATGCAACAGCAGGCGCAGGCATACATTTTTGCCGCGCGGTAGAAAGAGATGGGGATACTTCCTCTCCTACGCCGCGCCGGCGGTCTACTCTCCCTCCGTCTTACGAATTTTTGATCAGGTCACGTTTCCTGACGCGAGGTTAACATTTTTTACCCATCACAAAAAGTGCACAACGCCGCTAAAGAAGTTTTCACTTCATAAAGAGGCAAAATTACCTATATTTGGAACAACTGTATTTTTTGTTTTAAATAAACGAATTTCCAAAGAATTATAACTCGCCGACGTTCTATAGTTCCTTTCTGAATGACCTGAAATAAATGATTTGTTGGTGGAAAAGTTTATTATGTTACTGGCTGTGCCCGCGCTCCACCCGCGTGGAATTCAGTTCGCATTAATATTATATTATATAATTCTGATATAAAAGTAGCCTAAGTTACTCCGTATTTCATCAGCTATCTGCCAGTGAAAGTCCCGTCATTTCGGTCCATCCAAACAGACAGACAGACAAACAAAAACTATAAAAAATGTTATTTTGGTGTATGTACCATGTATACATACATAGGCATTTAGTAAAAAGCAGTTATTTTTATATTACAAACAAACACTCAAATTTTGTTTATTTGTATAGATAATTAATGAACACAAGAATACAATCCATATATAATCAGATTTTGTAAATAAAAAAACATATCCAATTTCGTTCAATAGTTGGTCAATCATTACCTACTGACCTTAACATATTAATTTAGTCCAATTTTTGTGCCTGTGCCTTTCTTTTTTGACTTTTTTATTATAATATTTTTAACAAAGTCAGATTAAATTAATTTGCAATAACCCTGCGTCTATATTTTATCTCCAGCACGTGTTTAGATCCACAACAGAGCATCATCAGAGAATGTTGACACTACAATTGTCGGTTGATAAGAAGATATTTATAATGAATATGCAACCTCGATTGCAATTTAGCCAGGTCGTAAAATTCGTGTAGTTCAACCGGGGAGTTACCACCGCAACCCTCATAATCCTCCGTGAAGCAATTTATTGTTTTTCGGTTTGGAGAGTCGTGGTTGCTGTCTATACTTATACACGAGGCGAACATCTTTGTTCTCAGGGGTGGTGGCGCAACTGTGATCAAACTTAGGTATGATTTAGTCGTACTTGAGGATGATTACTGATGTCCATGGACGACAGTGACCACTTACCATCAGGTGGACTGTAATCTCGTTTGCTACTTTTATAAGATAAAAACAAAAAGATCTTCGACTTCGTCCGCGTGATTATGAACATATGCATTGCTATTAAGTTTTATATTACAAACTATTTTTATATTTTAGTCAATAGAAAATGATTATTACACTGAGTAACTTTTTAAGGCATCTACGTCCTAAAAAGAATCCCTATGCAAAATTTGAAACTCCTAGCACTTGTAGTAACGAAGTTTCATAACAACTATCAATCCCAAAAACAAACCCTTAGGGGTCGATTTCGCAAAATTTCGTCTTAGTAAGCAGTACGTTCTAAAATCTGCAATTCCTAAAACGTATAGTGATGAAGTTTTTGTTTCAAACTGATAGTTTGTATGAGACAACCCAAAAACAACCCCTTAGCGGTCGAATTTCTCAAAATCGTGCTTAATGAGCACCTACATCCTAAAAAGAATCCTTATGCAAAGGTTCTTAGTAGTGACGACGTAGTGCGACGATCAATCTTCCTTATCATTATTAAATTAAGTTATCAGCTACCTAATCCATGATCTTTTCTTCTTTCCAGGTCTTCCAAACGCTGTTCCTTGGTCTGTCCTTGGGCCACGACATTCTGGAATGGATAGACAAGCAGGATTCATTCATAGGATCCAAGGTCCGGTACTGGAGAGACGTCATCTTCAATGGAATGGTCGTGCCTTTTACGTTGGTAAGGATTTTTAATGATTATACCACCATTTTAATGATTATCACCATGTGGGTGGTTGGTAATAGGTAGTGGTTTAAAACTACACTCTTAGGGTCCCCAATGTCCCGCGGTACCTCCCCGCTAGAACTCATTTAGTTCGACCACGGAGTTACCGCAGCCACCCTCACAATCCTCCGTGAAGCAATTATTGTGTTTCGGTTTGAAAAGGTGGCTGCTGACTATATTTACACACGAAGCCAACATCTTAGTACGCAGGGGCAGCAACGTTTTTGTGCTCAATCTCAAGTACGACTTAATCTTAATTAGAATTGATTCAAGAGCAACAGTGACCATTCACCATCAGGTCGACTGCAGGCTCATTAGCTGTCTTTCTATCTTACTTATTCTTAAAAAACCTCTGTTCAGAGACTATGCACAGATAAATCCTATCCTTCCTTATCTTTTCATTCTTTTTTCTCATAATTCTCATCTTTTCCAGTTCGTAACAACAATGTTCTGGTGCGTGTACGCGATAGACCGCGAGCTGGTGTTCCCGAGGATCTACGACGAGGTGGTGCCCTGGTGGTTCAACCACTGCGTGCACACCAACATCACCGTCATGCTCGTCATCGAGACCCTGCTGCAGGCGAGGCGACGGCCCACCGACGTGAAGATGGAGAACATCCTGTACTGGTTCATTGCGTTCGCGTATGCTGTTGTGTGAGTAATGGTTCAACTTCCTTTGCATGTTCAAGTAGTTTAAGTGGCAACCTTGAAGGAGGAAGTTACCAGGTGCCAGGTGTGCCAGGGGAGGTATTGGTAGGAGGTATCATCGCCACCCTCATAAACTTGATTAAAATGAACTCTTGCAGGATGGGGAATGAGGTTTCTTCCAAGGATAGCTTTCTGCAGTGAAATCGAAATGGAGTTATTTAAAAAAGGTGCAAAGGCGCCTAGGGAGCTCTCCTGCAAAGCCGGCGATGCATTGGCGACTCCTCTGGTGTTGCAAACAGGATAGTAACATTTACCATCAGGTGGCGCGTCTGGCTTATGGCTAAGTTTGAACATATTTAAAAAAAGCAAACGGGCACACAAAAAGTTATCTACCTGAAGACCGCTGACGATCATGACATCTATCAACCTGCCAGGTGGTAGAACTCATGAAGTTCAACCGGGGAGGTACCACGGCCACCCTCATAATCCTCCGTGAAGCAATTTATTGTGTTTTGGTTTGGAGAGGCGTGGTTGCTGGCTATAAATACAAACGAGGCGAACACCTTAGTCCTCGCGGGTAGTAACGCATTTGTTGTCAACCTTGGGGCAATCGTACTTGGGGATGACTACTAACTTCCATGGGCGGCAGTGACCACTTACCATCAGATGGACTGCATGCTCTTTTACTACCTTTGCACAATGAAAAAAATCCTGCCTGTTGTCAACCTTCAGTGACTGTATAGGTAAGGACTCCTGGCGTTAAGTTACATAGAATCAATATACTCAAGGGTAGTATCATCGCTATACCGATTGTTATAAATATATATCGGATAGCGATACTTTTGAACACAATAAGCGGTGAATTATTTTCTTTCTGAAGGCAGGACAATGTTTGTCTGGGTTCACTCATATACATTCTTTAAACATTTCCAATTAATATAAAATTTACTTATTCATTATTTTCAGGTATTACACGATCTACTACTTCACCAGGCGTTGGCTCTACCAAGTGTTTGGAGTCATGACCTGGTGGCAGGTCTGTCTTTACCAACTGCTCATTTGGGGAGGGTCCTACGTCTTCTACAAACTCCACTTCCCAGTAAACAGACTTATCCATGGCTCAGAAGATGGACGAAGCGAATCAGGCGTTCAGGAAAGCAAGGAAGTCAAAGAATTCCATAATGGTACAAATGGTGTAGATAAGATAGATTATCATAATGGAAATGGAGTACATAACAAAAATGGAGTTGATAGAACAATACGCGAGTTGACAGAGAATGGTAAATATGGCATCGACAAATCTGAATCTAACGGAGTGGAGATGAATGGCAAAAGTGGCGCAGAGAATGGCACTAACGGAATAGATAATGGCAAAGTGATAACAGATTTGAAAACTCCCCCGTTTTCGACGAAATCCTGGAGTTTGAAATACAGGTCTATTAGGAATCAGTTTGAAAATTCACATTTATGATTTTGGAATTGATTTGTCTCTCATTAAGTTGGCCAGTAATACTTTAAGATGAATGAGGATGGAATTGATGAGGATCTAAGAAATCAGGATAGAATTGATAAAGATTTAAAATTTGAGGATGTAATAGAAAATGATATTATTTATGAAGAAGTTGTCGCAGCTTAGATTAAAGACATTCTTCATATTCCTTTGAATCTAGAATAAGGTGCAGTAGTTATAGTAAAGGGCAAGAATTTTAAAGAAATAATTACATCCTCAATAAGTGCTAAGCAAGATAAGCCGTCATCATTTTGCATCATCAATCCTTCATCCTTATCATCCCATTATTGTACTGCTACTGGGCACAAAGTATATCTAAATGATGCTCAAGTATTTGTATGTATGTCTTTGAATAAATAAAGTTAACATACACACATATAAATACAATCACACAGAAAACCAATGACTATAGCTTTTTATTTTTATTAATTGTTTAGTCCTAATATATCGGATTTATGGGACACAATTGAAATAAATAAATAAACGAACTAAATAAAAAAGGTGAGCTAAATAAAAAAATGAAAATAATGCATATAAATATAAATGCATTAAATTATGTTTTCACGAAATCAAATTGAAATTATGAAGACAAAATATTACATATGAAATCGTCAAAACAGTTTGGAAAATTAGAATGTTTGTTTTAAAATTCTTATTTCTTAATAATCAATACTAGAATTTATTATATTTCAATTTCAATTTTAATCATTCATCATTCAATTGAAAATAATTTATTTTTGTATTCAATTTTATTAATTGTATATATCAAATATTAATTTATACAAACATATATCATATATAACATATATCAAATATTAATTTATACAACTTTGAAAATTTTAATAATTTTAAGAATTATACTTTTTTCAAGCAGTAAAACCAATTGATGCATTATTAATTAATCAGATTTTTTAAAGGTGGTAGTACTAGTCAATAATGAATCAATAGAGATCTTAATTTAAGTAAGACTCAAAATAATCAATTTGAGTAAAACTATTTTAAGTAATTTTAGAAACAAATCAAAAACTGACACATTTTGCTTTGCTTAAAAGCTGATAAAGAGATGAAAGATATATTTTAAAGTATTGCAATTTTAAAGTATAGTCAAAAGGATCACGTTATTTTGCGAAAATTCAAGTTTATAAAGTCTTACTAAATTACTTTGTAACAATCCGCGTATATATCTTACTAGCTGTTGCTCACGACTTCGTCAGCGTAGAAGTCGAAACCACTTGGGGGTTGAATTTCAAAAAATCCTTTCTTAGTGCTGTACCCTGTAGCAAATTTCAAGTGAACCTCTGTAGCAAATTTCAAGTTTCTACAGTAGGTATAGTTAATTCGGCTGTGCGTTGATATGTCAGTCGGTTAATCTGTTTTGCATTTTATATATGTTGGCTCTATAACTGTCGGTCGATGAGTCACTCATAATACTCTCACACACAAAAATAACGCACACAATCAATCTAGCACTGTCATTGGTTACACACACAACAAAAATACTATAGAAACTCTATGAATGAATATGACCATTTTGCAAATTATAGTTTGGAAACGGTTCAGTTCAGAATATGGGTTATTTCTTTTATCAGTGGCTACCCTTAACTCTGGTCAAAGGCCGATTGGTAGACTTCATTAATGTTTTTAAAAATATGTAGACATGAAGATTTTTCACTATATTTTAATGCATTTTTTTTACCCATTAAAATGCATTTGAAATATTTCTCTCTCAAAGTTACCTATTTGTGAAAAGATTTATTTTTTTTACATTTTGATAATATTATTTAGATCTTAGATTTAATATAATATAATTTTATGATTAGTTAATTAAATGTATATTATGGTTTATAAGTAAATAAAATAAAATATTGGAGACTGTCTGTTGTTTCATTTATTTAACGTGCGAAGGTAGCAATCGAGCATGCAGTCCACCTGATGGTAAGTGGCCACTGCCGCCCATGGACAGCAGTAATCATCCTCAAGTACGATTGAGTCATACCTAAGTTTGATCACAGATGCGTTGCTA